>SNQJ01S0029693.1:34058-51767 GCA_010110895.2 Picea sitchensis | reverse complement strand
CACTAAGAGATCTATCATCACCAACAAATATTTTCTTAGTGTTACATTCATTTAGAGTAGAAAATGTGTCTCTAGCCTTAGTCATATGATAAGATGTTCCAGAATCAATAAGCCACTTATCAAAAGTAGAAGTAGAATGTGTATTGAAGGAGAAACCAGAAGCAGAAAGTGCATGTCCATGAGAAGAAGAAGAAGAAGTAGAATCAATATTGATGTTGTGTTTCTTCATTGTTGCTTCTAAAGCTTCCATCTTCTTGAAACATTTGGACTCATCATGACCATATTTATCACAAAAGTTGCAATGTCTGTTAGTATTATTATTTTTATATTTTTCTCCTTTGTCTCCATTAGGAGCAAAAGTTGTCTGAGTGGGTTTGGGACCCTTATATTGCTTGTTGTTGTGGAAAGGATGTTGCTTCTTTGGATTTTTTGGTTTATCGTTTTGATGGACAACTAAGGCTTTGTTGGAGGTACTTGCAGTGCTGATCACTCCAATTTGTACTAGCTTATCTTGCTCTCTAATCAAAGAATCACAAAAGTTATTAAGAGTGGGTTTTTGATACACTGCCCCTATAGCCTCTTGTATGGCATAAAAGGTAGATACAAACACAGAATATGCATTACCTAACTTAGAAAGAATAAGATAGATGCAATGATATTCGTCTATCTTTATCTTACATTCTTCACATAAAGTTCTGAGTGTTTTAAACTTAGATAGATAGTCTTCAATGCAAGAAAAATCACTTGGACTCAAAGTTAGTACTTGATTTTCTAATTGTTGTGCTCGAATAATATTGTGTTTACCAAACATAGATTCAATCTTTTCCTAAGCTTCTTTGGGTTTATCAATTGATTGAAAATGGAACCTTAGATAAGGAGAGATGGACATTACGATTAATCCATGTGCTTCGTCATTCCTATTATCACATTTGGCTTTCTTATCAACATTAGTGGTTGTTTTTTTCTTTCCCAAGGTAATCCGGTACAATCATTTACTTCTTAATAAATCCTCCATATGGGATTTCCGTTGGAAGTAGTTGGTGTTGGTAAGTAAGAGATTACTTATATAATCCATATTAAATATGTAGATCACACTGATTTAAAAACTGAAACTGATGATCTGAATGGAAAGAGATCGAAAATTTATGCAGTTTAAAAAAAAACAACACTGAAAATGAACTTCGGATGTGAGAGTTATGCCCTTTTTAAAAAAGGCATAAAGGGTAACCAAAGGACCACGTGATAGTGTAAGTTGCTTTATGAAGTGACGTCTTTTATAAAGAGAAGTGGGACTCACTTTTACAAAGAAAAGTTGTATGCAAAATAAATAAATCTAAAACAAAATATTAAAGCTACTTATAGTGATTCACTTTTATACTTGAAGTGAAATACACTTTACAATTTTAGCATGAACTTTTTAAAAAAAAAGTAACAAAAGAGAGACTTGAACTCAAGACCTCTTACTTAATAAGGCAACTTTTAACCAAATGGTCTAGAAAAACATATTGTAATGTTCAAAAGGAGAATTGGAGGTGTTGTTGTTGTTGTTGTTGTGGAAGACAGCCTTGGAGAGCATGCTAAAAAAAAAACTCTTTTCACACAAGAAAAAAATTTCACTTCCCGATGACAACAAGGGTTAGATCTCGGTTAGCTTACCCGGAAGATGCACCTTTTCCTATTTGTTTCTGATTTTTCGAGATCGCACAGGGCACAGGGAAAATAAAATACACAGATTTAAAAAAGTAGCAACCCATAAATAAAAAATACAAAACCAAAATAAAACCAAAATACTTCTCTACAAAAAATTTAGAAAATGCGTATTCAAACTTTATACCTTAGGATCTGACTGTAATGGTTGTATCTTGGGAAAACATAAACCTTTTCGAGTGAAACGAAAAGTGTACCTAAATGAAACGTGTGCTATGGACACAATGGAATAGTCCTCTCATCCCAGAAATGTACAAAAATGACAGAAAATGGAGATGTGTCAACTCGGCTTCACAATCTCAATCTACAACAAGAGAGGGTCTTCAAATAGGCTCTGATACCATGTTTGACAACACAGGTATTCCAACAGGTATTCCAACAGAGGGTCTTCAAATAGGCTCTAATATAAAGCTAGATAGCTTATCAGACGCCCCTTTTTGGATCCCCTTTATCCAAATTTCCAAAAGGAATTAATCTTTCCGATGAACTTATCCCAAGATTCTTCCTCCGATAGGCCTTTATAAATAATTTTTAACGATAATTCCCTGCTTATTTCCTTCTGAAAGGGTAATGTTAAAAGGGAATATTTTATTATTTTAATGATCTCTTGTTTATGATTAATCCAAAGGACACCCTTATAGAATTGAATGAATTGTTAATGAATTTTTATTTTTTTCCTTTCGTTAAACACTCAGATGCTTTTCGATGAGGATCCTTTCGAAAAGACTCTTCCAATAACACTCCTCTGAAAAGCATCTTCGGAAATATCTCTTCCAAAGAAAGTCCTCCAACGACATTTCTCCAAAAACTCCCATCTGACATCACTCTCTCAAAAGCCTCCATCTGACGACATTAATGGAGCTGTAACTTTCCCACCTACTACTGCAATGGATTCCATTCACAATTATTGCAGAGGTGATGGGAAGCAATTAGACACTTAAAAACCTATCTAGAAAACCGTAAACACTCATTGTTCAAAGATTCAATTCGAAAAGAGCTATGTGGAACAAATTTTCTAGGTAACTAAGATTTGCAGCGCTAAACCATAAAGCTTCCATGTATGTTCATGATTAATTTAAGAAACATTTTCTTTCAATTATACTGTTCCAAAATGATTATTGCATAAACGACCAAAGTGGTTAACGAACTGAGAGTCTCGATAGCTTCTTTATAGCTAGACGACATACACACCAAGTACCATCTACAAGAACCGAATGCTTACCTCAATAAGCAATTCCTGGAAAAAATCGGATAGGACCACCACAACTTTGTTGAATTAGTAGAATAATTAGGAGCATCGCAAATATCAAAGCGAGCGTGGAGCCAGCACATGTGTTTTTTTAGCACATGATATATTGCTTTGAAAACTTTTTGAAAATGATGCGCCAAACCTTTGATGAACCATTTATGAAGGAGCGCTTTTGAATATTGTATTGGACCTTGAGCAATACGCTCTCGTCCTTAGTAGATAGGAGACATTTAATCTAGTTAATGCAGGTAGATAGAATTTATTTCCAGATTAGACAGTTTTAGATGGAAGAAGGGAAAACGGATATAGACACCCTCATTGTACATTGTAACATTAGTGAGCAGGAAGAGCAAGAGCAAGCAGAGAGCTGTAGAGAACATCTATGTATAGATCTTGAATTAATAGAAGGAATTGATTCAGATTCATGGTTTTATGTTTCTCTCTCTGTGTGTGCGTTGATAATATGCTCATGAATGTTTGCTTTTCTGCTATGCATTTTCTTTGATATGTTGTGCATATGATTTCATGTTGAGTTTGAAATCTGGAAGGAAGAGGGAATGAGTTTCAATTGTTTCTCTGCTTGAGCAAGGATTCCTGCAAGGAGTGCAGTCGAAAACATCCGCAAGGAGTGTGTTGATGGAGGCTCAAGTAGTTTAACTCTTGTTCTCGTTCACCCAGAAGTGAAAGTGGGTTGTTGAAGCCGTGCAAGGAGTGCGCAGGCAAAAGGAGGAAGTCTCAGTCGTGAATCTGAGCAAAAGCTTTGGAGGAATGCTGCTGCAGGCGTGCGCAGAGTCAAAGAAAGCTCGAACAGTTGAAGTGTTCACAGGTTGCCGCAAGGAGTGCGTGCAAAGAGGTCTCTTTTCTAAGAGACTGAGAAGCTGGAAAAAAAGTTTAGGAGGAGTAAAGCCTTCAAATCTGTTGAAGGGCTGCATAGGAGGTTTCCTTCAAGAAATCCTCAAGGGAGAAGAAATCGACGATCATAATTCGTGGAGGGGAATCGCGAAGGACCGCTAGCTGTTAGATCCGACGAAAGCTGCACCGGGTTTAAGCCCATTGGAGTCATCGGGATATTTGAGTCATCAGGGTTTTATAAGGCAAGAGAATCGAGACCTTGTGAGTTTCAAAATTTCGGAAGGAATCCTAGTCGTTGATCTCGGCAGGACATGCGTCAGGAATCAGGAGAGGAGTCGGGGTTCGACACATCGTGAACTCTGGGAGTGAAGGAATCATTGCATCAGGAATCGCGATTTCATGATGTCCGAAATGGCGACGGGGAGATAGAGACGTGAAAGGGCAGTTCTCACGTGCATCGGGGATCGATGTATCGAGATTTTTGGTGACATAAAGATCATAACAGGAGGAGTCGTGAAACTCCAAAACACGACGACCACACAGTCACAGTGTTTGAGTGGAGAACAGGTGTCACCCCATATCGGGGTTCGGGACATAGAAGGTTCTGTGAACAAGTGCAATGGGAATCGCGATATTGCGATACGCGATTTCCCGATCGAGACAGGATTGTGGGCCATAGGCGCTAGCACTAAGGGACAGGTGTTGAAAGGTCAAACCCTCGAAGGGGTCAAAGCCAAGGTGTGTCGGGGATCAGAGGATCGGGGATCCTGAGAACGCGGAGTCTATACATTGCGCTCTCGCGAAGTCCGAAGCCCCGATAGTGGAGAACATTGTGGTCACATGGACTGGGAGGTCTAGACGAGGGGTGTCATCGCAGATCGGGAGAGCAAAGATGAGAAAGTAGCCAGGTACATGAATGGCCTGAGATACGATATCCAGGACGAGATGAGCATGACAACCATCCGAACGGTGGAGGATGCGTATCAAATGGCTTTAAAAGATGAAGAGAAGCTGAGCCATAAGCAAGGACAGCGAGGTCGAGGCAGGAGCCAGCCCAAGGGTAAATCGGTCGCCCAAGATAAATTTCAGAAGCCCAAGGACGACTGGAAGAAGCCTCATACTAGAACCGAAAGAGGTGGAAGTTCGCAGTGAGGCCAACATGCTGAACAGCGAGGGCAACATACAGAACAGAGCGGAGGATACGCTGATAATAACATGTTTCCTCGTACTAGAGGTAGAGGAAGAGGAAGAGGTGGAGTAATCACATGCTTCACGTGTGGCAAAAATAGGCACAAATCATTTGACTGTCCAGATAAAAAGAAGGACGGAGGAGAAGCTCATATCACCGAGGCATAGAGGCGATATGTTGAAGCGGAAGACGTAGAGGATGAAAGGTCATTAATGATGCGTAAGGTTCTCTTAACACCCGAGAAGGAGGTGGATGACACATCTCAAAGAAACAGACTTTTCAGAACTGCATGCAAGACCAAAGACAGCGTGTGCAAGGTTATAGTTGACAGTGGTAGCACAGATAATCTCGTTTCAATTGAGATGGTGGAGAAATTGGAGCTGGAGACGATTGATCATCTGAGCCCATACAAAGTTTCATGGCTACAGAAGGGACATCAGGTACGTGTCACTAAACAGTGTTTAGTTGAATTCAAAATAGGAGGGTATAATGATAAAATACTCTGTGATGTTATCCCTATGGATGTTTGTCATTTATTGCTGGGCAGACCATGGCAATATGACAGGAACGTAGTTCATGATGGGAAAATGAATACGTATACTCTAGAGAAGAATGGGAGGACACATATATTACTTTAGATTAAAGATAAAGAGGTAAAACCTGAAGCGAGAAATACTGTACTTCTCATGAGTGGGAAGGAACTTCTTACGGAGGTGAAGAAGAAGGAAGATCTACAATTCTTTGGGGTCAGGAAACCGAAAGTCGTTTTGACCAGCACAAGAGTGGACGATTTGCCAAGAGAAATTCAGGAACTGCTGGAAGAGTTCACTGACATCGTGGTAGACGAATTACCTCATTTGTTGCCACCGATGAGGAGTGTGAGTCACCACATAGACTTCATACCAGGAGCTAGTTTGCCGAATAAAGCCGCGTACAGGTTGACGCCGCAAGAGAACGAAGAGGTTAAAAAGCAGGTCCAGGAGTTGTTGGACAAAGGATTGGTCAAGGAAAGCCTAAGCCCGTGTGTCGTTCCAACGGTACTCAGTCTAAAGAAAGATGGAGGCTGGAGAATGTGCACCGATTCCAGAGCCATTAACAAGATAACCATCAGATATAGGTTTCCATTGCCATGGATGGACGATTTAATGGATTGTTTAAGTGGAGCAAGATTTTTTTCAAAGGTTGATCTGAAAAGCGGATATCATCATATTCGCATGAGGGAAGGCAATGAGTGGAAGACAGCCTTCAAAACCAACGAGGGACTGTATGAATGGCTAGTCATGACATTTGGCTTGACGAATGCACCGAGTACCTTTATGAGGTTAATGAATGAAGTCCTGAGGGAATTCATCGGGAAGTTTTTCATTGTATATCTGGATGACATATTGATTTTCAGCAAAACAAAAGCAGAACATCTGAAGCATTTAGCTGCAGTGATGAAGAAACTACAGTAGAAGAAGCTGTTGATTAACATGAGGAAATATTCATTTATGAAGACAGAACTCATTTACTTGGGATTGGTCATATCGACGAATGAATTGAAGATGGATCCAGATAAGGTGGAGGTAATTAAAAATTGGCCATCACCGAGAAATATTTTCGAGGTGAGAAGTTTTCATGGACTGGCTAGTTTCTACGGGAATTTCATCAGGAATTTCAGTGGGATTAGCGCAACGATGATGGACACAGTCAAGAAAAGACATAAATCTTTTCATTGGACTGAAGAGGCAGAGAAAAGTTTCAAATTGTTGAAACGGAAGATTACAGAACAACCGGTTTTGGTGTTGCCGGATTTTAAAAAGACGTTCCAGGTGAAATGTGATGCGAGTGGGTTTGCCATAGGAGCGGTCTTGAGTTAGGAGGACATACCGATTGCATATTTCAGCGAAAATCTGAATGAGGCAAAAGAGAAATACTCCACGTACGATAAAGAATTCTATGCCATCATACAGGCATTAAAGAAATGGAGGCATTATCTGATTCCAAGAGAATTTGTTTTATATAGTGATAACCATGCATTGCAATATGTAACTCAACAGGAGAAGTTGAATCAGAGGCATGTTAAGTGGGTCAAATACATGCAGAATTTTACATTTGTAATTAAGCATATTTCCGGCACTGCTAACAAAGTGGTTGATGCTTTGAGCAGGAAATGTTTGCTGATGCAGGAATTCAAAGTCCAGACGTTAGGCTTTGATGATCTTAAAGATATGTATATAGCTGATCAGGATTTCAGAGAAGCATATGGAGCAGCTGAGAACCCAGTTCTCAGAGACAGAAGCCAGTGGATAGAGTATGTGATCCAGGACGGGTTGTTGTTCAAAGGCAATCAACTATGCATCTCGAATTGCTCCTTGAGGGAGAATCTGATAAAAGAAAAACATAGCGGAGGCTTGGCAGGGCATTTTGGCCACGACAAGACATTTGTAAAGATGAGTGAGTCATACTTTTGGCTAGGGATGAGGTTAGAAGTCAAGAGATTTGTAGACAGGTGCAAAATTTGCCAGCATTCAAAGGGAAGAAAGTAGAATGTGGGATTCTATCAACCATTACCCATACCCGAGAGGCCGTGGGATGAAATCAACATGGATTTCATATTGGGATTGCCAAGCACGCAAATAGGACATGATTCAGTATCTGTGGTAGTTGACAGGTTTTCCAAAATGGCATATTTTATCCCATGCTAGAAAACCAACGATGCGACTCATATCGCAAATCTGTTTTTCAAGGAGGTCGTTAGACTTCACGGCTTACCCAGAAGTATAGTTTCAGATAGAGGCACGAAATTCATTGGACATTTATGGAGGACACTCTGGAAGAAGATGGGGACTAACTTGATGTTTAGTTCTGCCTATCACCCGCAGATGGATGGGCAAAGAGAGGTGGTGAACAGAAGTCTGGGATACTTGCTGAGAAGCTTGGTGACAGAGCACCACAGCCAGTGGGATAGTATATTGCCGTAGGCAGAGTTCGCATACAATGATTCAGTGAACAGGAGCACAGGAAGAAGTCCATTTCAGATTGTATACGGCATGCAGCCAGAGAGGAGTCTCTGACTTAAGTGATTTAGAATAGATGATAACTAAGAGCGCAAGTGCTGAAGAATTCGCAGAGGCGATGAAAGAACTTCACGGTCAAGTGAAGGAGTGACTGTTGAAATCGAGCCAAGAATATAAACGTAGAGCTGATCAGCGGAAGAGAAAACTTCAGTTCGAGGTTGGTGAGTTAGTTATAGCACATTTGAGGAAAGAAAGGTTCCAGAGGGGAACATACAATAAACTAAAGATGAAGAAAATCGGGCCATGTAAGGTCTTGAGGAAATTGGGGGAAAATGCTTATGAAATTGAATTGTCGGATGGGATCAGAATATCTCTGACATTCAATGTCTCAGACTTATATCCATATAAGGCTGAGGAAGCAGGAGCAGAAAGTGATGAGCAACCAGAGGTCTAGTGGCAGGAGCAGATGCCGATTGCAGAGAAGCCGCAGATGGAGTGTATACTGGACAAGAAGGTGAGAAAGAAGACCAGGCGAAAGGAATACTATAAGTATCTGATCAAATGGAAGGGCCATCCAGTGGAAGATGCCAGCTGGGAGACTGAAGCAGAGATTCATAGGCATGGACATACCGTGCAGGAGATCATGGACAGGAGACCATGAAAATTTTCAAGCGAGGGAGTATGATGCAGGAGCATCGTAAATATCAAAGCGAGCGTGGAGCCAGCGCATGTGTTTTTTTAGCACATGATATATTGCTTTGAAAACTTTTTGAAAATGATGTGCCAAACATTTAATAAACCATTTATGAAGGAGTGCTTTTGAATATTGTATTGGACCTTGAGCGATACGCTCTCATCCTTAGTAGATAGGAGGCATTTAATCTAGTTAATGCAGGTAGATAGAATTTATTTCCAGATTAGATAGTTTTAGATGGAAGAAGGGAAAACGGATATAGACACCCTCATTGTACATTGTAACATTAGTGAGCAGGAAGAGCAAGAGCAAGCAGAGAGCTGTAGAGAAAATCCATGTACAGATCTTCAATTAATAGAAGGAATTGATTCAGATTCATGGTTTTATGTTTCTGTGTGTGTGTGTGCATTGATAATATGCTCATGAATGTTTTCTTTTCTGTTATGCATTTTCTTTGATATGCTGTGCATATGATTTCATGTTGAGTTTGAAATCTAGAAGGAAGAGGGAATGAGTTTCAATTGTTTCTCTGCTTGAGAAAGGATTCTTGCAAGGAGTGTAGTCGAAAACATCCGCAAGGAGTGTGTTGATGGAGGCTCAAGTAGTTTAACTCTTTTTCTCGTTCGCCCAGAAGTGAAAGTGGGTTGCTGAAGCTGTGCAAGGAGTGCACAGGCAAAAGGAGGAAGTCTCAGTAATGAATTTGAGCAAAAGCTTTGGAGGACTGCTGCTGCAGGCATGCGCAGAGTCAAAGAAAGCTCGAACAGTTGAAGTGTTCGCAGGCTGCCGCAAGGAGTGCGAGCAAAGAGGTCTCTTTTCTAAGAGACCGAGAAGCTGGAAAAAAATCTCAGGAGGAGTAAAGCCTTCAAATCTGTTGAAGGGCTGCATAGGAGGTTTCCTGTCAAGAAATCCTCAAGGGAGAAGAAATTGATGGTCATAATTCGTGGAGGGGACTCGCGAAAGACCGCCAGCTGTCAGATCCGACGAAAGCTGCACTGGGTTTAAGCCCATTGGAGTCATCGGGATATTTGAGTCATCGGGGTTTTATAAGGCAAGAGAATCGAGACCTTGTGAGTTTCAAAATTTCGGAAGGAATCCTAGCCATTGATCTCGACAGGACACACGTCAGGCATCAGGAGAGGAGTTGGGGTTCGACACATCATGAACTCCGGGAGTGAAGGAATCGTTGCATCAGGAATCGCGATTTTGCGATGTTCGAAATGGCGACGGGGAGATAGTGACGTGAAAGGGAAATTCTCACGTGCATCGGGGATCGGTGTATCGGGATTTCTAGTGATGTAAAGATCACAACAGGAGGAGTCGCGAAACTCCGAAACGCGACGACCACATAGTCACAGTGTTTGAGTGGAGAACAGGTGTCACCCCATATCGGGGTTCAGGACATAGAAGGTTCCGTGAACAAGTGCAACGGGAATTGCGATATCGCGATACGCGATTTCCCGATCGAGATAGGATTGTGGGCCACAGGCGCCAGCACTAAGGGACAGGTGTTGAAAGGTCAAACCCTCGAAGGGGTCAACGCCAAGGTGTGTCAGGGATCGGAGGATCGGGGATCCTGAGGATGCAGAGTCTATACATTGCGCTCTCACGAAGTCCGAAGCCCCGATAGCGGAGAAGATTGTGGTCACATGGACTGGGAGGTCTAGACGAGAGGCGTCATCGCAGATTGGGAGTCAAATATCTATGAGGTAAGTAGTCTATGACGACGCAGGTGCTAAATTGCTGATGGCAAAGATTCCCTATAGGAACGAGAAGGAATTGGCATTGAACCACATCGGGTTTCAGGGAATTAAAAGACCCGAATCCGTGACCATAGGACTCGCGATCTCGCGAATTTTGATTTCCCTATTTGGATAGGGAGATCATAAGGAGAATTTCTGTGGGTATTGAAAAGTCCCGATAAGGGATTTGAAGAGATTTTTCAGTTCTTCGGGCCAAGTGAGGAGAAGGTCCTGTGAGCAACGTACCTGAGGGTGCGGTTGCATCAGAGTGGTATCAGAGCAAGATAATTTCTTTTCTTTCTGTAGCAGAGAAGGAAATTTCACCATGCCGCCAAGGAGAGATAGACAATCACCTGATCCAGAGGATAGGGAAAACCAGAGAAGAAGGGGCAGGCAGATGGCAGATCCATCCATGGAGAGACAGATACGTGATCTCCGAGCGAGACTTGAATACATGGAGGCAGCGCAGAGATGCACAACCAGTGCTGGAGATCTAAGTGACTCTGAAGGCAAAGTTGAAGCTAAACAACAGGAAGAAGTTGCAGCCGAGGATGCAGCCAATGAGCGATTAATTAAAGCTATTGCACGGATGAGTTCAAGAACAAAGATGGACATTCTAGTTTACGAAGGAAACCTGGATGCAGAAGAGCTTCTAGATTGGATTAGAGCTCTTGACACCTATTTCGATTATGAGGATGTCGAAGAAGATAAGAAATTCAGACATGCTGTCATGAGATTGAAGGGACACGCAACATTATGGTGGGACGAGCTACAAGCAGATAGATGCTGCAAGGGCAAGCAGAAAATTAAAAGCTGGGATCGAATGATTGCAAATTTGAAGGCAAAATTCATCCTGAGAGATTATCAAATCACACTGTTCAGGAGGATGCAGAACCTGAGACAGAAGTTGATGACCATGAAAGAGTACATGGAGGAATTCTATCGGCTAAATATCAGGGCAGGTCATCGGGAGAGCGATGATGAGAAAGTAGCTAGGTACATGAATGGTCTGAGATACGATATCCAGGACGAGATGAGCATGACAACCATCCGAATGGTGGAGGATGCGTATCAAATGGCTTTAAAATCTGAAGAGAAGCTAAGCCGTAAGCAAGGACAGTGAGGCCGAGGAAGGAGCCAGCCCAAGGGTAAATCGGTCGCCTAGGATAAATTTCAGAAGCCCAAGGACGACTGGAAGAAGCCTCAGACTAGAACTGAAAGAGGTGGAAGTTCGCAGCAAGGCCAACATGCTGAACATTGAGGGCAGCATACAGAACAGAGCGGAGGATACGATGATAATAACATGTTTCCTCGTACCAGAGGTAGAGGAAGAGGAAGAGGTGGAGTAATCACATGCTTCACGTGTGGAAAAAATGGGCACAAATCATTTGACTGTCCAGATAAAAAGAAGGACGCAGGAGAAGCTCATATCGTTGAGGCACAAAGGCGAGACGCTGAAGCGGAAGACGCAGAGGACGGAAGGTCATTAATGATGCGTAAGGTTCTCTTAACACCCGAGAAGGAGGTGGAGGACACAACTCAAAGAAACAGACTTTTCAGAACTGCATGCAAGACCAGAGACAGGGTGTGCAAGGTTATAGTTGACAGTGGTANAAGAATTCTATGCCATCATACAGGCATTAAAGAAATGGAGGCATTATCTGATTCCAAGAGAATTTGTTTTATATAGTGATAACCATGCATTGCAATATGTAACTCAACAGGAGAAGTTGAATCAGAGGCATGTTAAGTGGGTCGAATACATGCAGAATTTTACATTTGTAATTAAGCATATTTTGGGTACTGCTAACAAAGTGGTTGATGCTTTGAGCAGGAAATGTTTGTTGATGCAGGAATTCAAAGTCCAGACGTTAGGCTTTGATGATATTAAAGACATGTATGTAGCTGATCAGGATTTCAGAGAAGCGTATGGAGCAGCTGAGAACCCAGTTCTCAGAGACAGAAGCCAGTGGATAGAGTATGTGATCCAGGACGGGTTGTTGTTCAAAGGCAATCAACTATGCATCCCGAATTGCTCCTTGAGGGAGAATCTGTTAAAAGAAAAACATAGTGGAGGCTTGGCAGGGCATTTTGGCCACGACAAGACATTTGCAAAGATGAGCGAGTCATACTTTTGGCTAGGGATGAGGTTAGAAGTCAAGATATTTGTAGACAGGTGCAGAATTTGCCAGCATTCAAAGGGAAGAAAGTAGAATGTGGGATTCTATCAACCATTACCCATACCTGAGAGGCCGTGGGATGAAATCAACATGGATTTCGTATTGGGATTGCCAAGGACGCAAAAAGGACATGATTCAGTCTTTGTGGTAGTTGACAGGTTTTCCAAAATGGCATATTTTATCCCATGCCAGAAAACCAGCGATGCGACTCATATCGCAAATATGTTTTTCAAGGAGGTCGTTAGACTTCACGGCTTACCCAGAAGTATATTTTCAGACAGAGACACGAAATTCATTGGACATTTCTGGAGGACACTCTAGAAGAAGATGGGGACTAACTTTATGTTTAGTTCTGCCTATCACCCGCAGACGGATGGGCAAACAGAGGTGGTGAACATAAGTATGGGATACTTGCTGAGAAGCTTGGTGACAGAGCACCACAACCAGTGGGATAGTATATTGCCGTAGGCAGAGTTCGCATACAATGATTCAGTGAACAGGAGCACAGGAAGAAGTCCATTTCATATTGTATACGACATGCAGCCAGAGAGGAGTCTCTGACTTAAGTGATTTAGAACAGATGATAACTAAGAGCGCAAGTGCTGAAGAATTCGCAAAGGCGATGAAAGAACTTCACGGTCAAGTGAAGGAGCGACTGCTGAAATCGAGCCAAGAATATAAACGTAGAGCCGATCAGCGGAAGAGAAAACTTCAGTTCGAGGTTGGTGAGTTAGTTCTAGCACATTTGAGGAAAGAAAGGTTCCCGAGGGGAACATACAATAAACTAAAGATGAAGAAAATCGGGCCATGTAAGGTCTTGAGGAAATTGGGGGAAAATGCTTATGAAATTGAATTATCGGATGGGATCGGAATATCTCTGACATTCAATGTCTCAGATTTACATCCATATAAGGCTGAGGAAGCAGGAGCAGAAAGTGATGAGCAGCCAGAGGTCTAGTGGTAGAAGCAGATGCCGATTGCAGAGAAGCCGCAGATGGAGTGTATACTGGACAAGAAGGTGAGCAAGCAGACCAGGCGAAAGGAATACTATGAGTATCTGATCAAATGGAAGGGCCATCCAGTGGAAGATGCCAGCTGGGAGACTGAAGCAGAGATTCATAGGCATGGAAATACTGTGCAGGAGATCATGGACAGGAGACCATGAAATTTTTCAAGCGAGGGAGTATGATGCAGGAGCATCGCAAATATCAAAGCGAGCGTGGAGCCAGCGCATGTGTTTTTTTAGCACATGATATATTGCTTTGAAAACTTTTTGAAAATGATGCGCCAAACATTTAATGAACCATTTATGAAGGAGTGCTTTTGAATATTGTATTGGACCTTGAGCGATACACTCTCGTCCTTAGTAGATAGGAGGCATTTAATCTAGTTAATGCAGGTAGATAGAATTTATTTCCAGATTAGATAGTTTTAGATGGAAGAAGGGAAAATGGATATAGACACCCTCATTGTACATTGTAACATTAGTGAGCAGGAAGAGCAAGAGCAAGCAGAGAGCTGTAGAGAACATCCATGTACAGATCTTGAATTAATAGAAGGAATTGATTCAGATTCATGGTTTTATGTTTCTCTCTCTGTGTGTGCGTTGATAATATGCTCATGAATGTTTTCTTTTCTGTTATGCATTTGCTTTGATATGCTGTGCATATGATTTCATGTTGAGTTTGAAATCTGGAAGGAAGAGGGAATGAGTTTCAATTGTTTCTCTGCTTGAGAAAGGATTCATGCAAGGAGTGCAGTCGAAAACATCCGCAAGGAGTGTGTTGATGGAGGCTCAAGTAGTTTAACTCTTTTTCTCGTTCGCCTAGAAGTGAAAGTGGGTTGCTGAAGCCGTGCAAGGAGTGCGCAGGCAAAAGGAGGAAGTCTCAGTCGTGAATCTGAGCAAAAGATTTGGAGGACTGCTACTGTAGGCATGCGCAGAGTCAAAGAAATCTCGAACAGTTGAAGTGTTCGCAGGTTGCCGCAAGGAGTGCAAGCAAAGAGGTCTCTTTTCTAAGAGACTGAGAAGCTGGAAAAAAATCTCAGGAGGAGTAAAGCCTTCAAATCTGTTGAAGGGCTGCATAGGAGGTTTCCTTCAAGAAATCCTCAAGGGAGAATAAATCGACGGTCATAATTTGTGGAGGGGACTCGTGAAAGACCGCCAGCTGTCAGATCCGACGAAAGTTGCACCGGGTTTAAGCCCATTGGAGTCATCGGGATATTTGAGTCATCGGGGTTTTATAAGGCAAGAGAATCGAGACCTTGTGAGTTTCAAAATTTCAAAAGGAATCCTAGCCGTTGATCTCGGCAGGACACACGTCAGGCATCAGGAGAGGAGTCGGGGTTCGACACATCGTGAACTCTGGGAGTGAAGGAATCTTTGCATCAGGAATCGCAATTTTGCGATGTCTGAAATGGCGACGGGGAGATAGTGACGTGAAAGGGAAATTCTCACGTGCATCGGGGATCAGTGTATCGAGATTTCTAGTGATGTAAATATCACAACAGGAGGAGTCGCGAAACTCCGAAACGCGATGACCACATAGTCACAGTGTTTGAGTGGAGAACAGGTGTCACCCCATATCGGGGTTCGAGACATAGAAGGTTCCGTGAACAAGTGCAACGGGAATTGCGATATCGCGATACGCGATTTCCCGATCGAGATAGGATTGTGGGCCACAGGCGCCAACACTAAGTGACAGGTGTTGAAAGGTCAAACCCTCGAAGGGGTCAACGCCAAGGTGTGTCAGGGATCGGAGGATCGGGGATCCTGAGGATGCAGAGTCTATACATTGCGCTCTCACGAAGTCCAAAGCCCCGATAGCGGAGAAGATTGTGGTCACATGGACCGAGAGGTCTAGACGAGAGGCGTCATCGCAGATTGGGAGTCAAAGATCTGTGAGGTAAGTAGTCTATGACGACGCAGGTGCCAAATTGCTGACGGCAAAGATTCCCGATAGGAACGAGAAGGCATTGGCATTGAACCACATCGGGTTTCGGGGAATTGAAAGACCCGAATCCGTGACCATAGGACTCGCGATCTCGTGAATTCCGATTTCCCGATTTGGATAGGGAGATCATAAGGAGAATTTCTGTGGGTATTGAAAAGTCCCGATAAGGGATTTGAAGAGATTTTTCAGTTCTTCGGGCCAAGTGAGGAGAAGGTCCTGTGAGCAGCGTACCTGAGGGTGCGGTTGCATCAGAGTGGTATCTTAGCAAGATAATTTCTTTGCTTTCTGTAGCAGAGAAGGAAATTTCACCATGCCGCCAAGGAGAGATAGACAATCACCTGATCCAGAGGATAGGGAAAACCAGAGAAGAAGGGGAAGGCAGATGGCAGATCCAGCCATGGAGAGACATATACGTGATCTCCGAGCGAAACTTGAAGACATGGAGGCAGCACAGAGATGCACAACCAGTGCTGGAGATCTAAGTGACTCCGAAGGCGAAGTTGAAGCCAAAAAACAGGAAGAAGTTGCAGCCGAGGATGCAGCCAATGAGCGATTAATTAAAGCTATCGTACGGATGAGTTCAAAAACAAAGATGGACATTCCAGTTTACGAAGGAAACCTGGATGCAAAAGAGCTTCTAGACTGGATTAGAGCTCTTGACTCCTATTTCGATTATGAGGATGTCGAAGAAGATAAGAAAGTCAGACATGCTGTCATGAGATTGAAGGGACACGCAGCATTATGGTGGGACGAGCTACAAGCAGACAGACGCTGCAAGGGCAAGCAGAAAATTAAAAGCTGGGATCGAATGATTGCAAATTTGAAGGCAAAATTCATCCCGAGAGATTATCAAATCACACTGTTCAGGAGGATGTAGAACCTGAGACAGAAGCTGATGACCATGAAAGAGTACACGGAGGAATTCTATCGGCTAAATATCAGGGCAGGTCATCGGGAGAGCGATGATGAGAAAGTAGCTAGGTACATGAATGGTCTGAGATACGATATCCAGGACGAGATGAGCATGGCAACCATTCGAATGGTGGAGGATGCGTATCAAATTGCTTTAAAAGCTGAAGAGAAGTTGAGCCGTAAGAAAGGACAGCGAGGTCGAGGCAGGATCCAGCCCAAGGGTAAATCGGTCGCCTAGGATAAATTTCAGAAGCCCAAGGACGACTGGAAGAAGCCTCAGACTAGAACCGAAAGAGGTGGAAGTTCGCAGCAAGGCCAACATGCTGAACAGTGAGGGAAGCATACAGAACAGAGCGGAGGATACGCTGATAATAACATGTTTCCTCGTACCAGAGGTAGAGGAAGAGGAAGAGGTGGAGTAATCACATGCTTCACGTGTGGCAAAAATGGGCACAAATCATTTGACTGTCCAGATAAAAAGAAGGACGCAGGAGAAGCTCATATCGTCAAGGCACAAAGGCGAGACACTGAAGTGGAAGACGTAGAGGACGGAAGGTCATTAATGATGCGTAAGGTTCTCTTAACACCCGAGAAGGAGGTGGAGGACACAACTCAAAGAAACAGACTTTTCAGAACTGCATGCAAGACCAGAGACAGGGTGTGCAAGGTTATAGTTGACAGTGGTAGCACAGATAATCTCATTTCAACCGAGATGGTGGAGCAATTGGAGCTGGAGACGATTGATCATCCGAGCCCATAGAAAGTTTCATGGCTACAGAAGGGACATCAGGTAAATGTCACTAAACAGTGTTTAGTTGAATTCAAAATAGGAGGGTATAATGATAAAATACTCTGTGATGTTATCCCTATGGATGTCTGTCATTTATTGCTGGGCAGACCATGGCAATATGACAGGAATGTAGTTCATGATGGGAAAATGAATACGTATACTCTAGAGAAGAATGGGAGGACACATATATTACTTCCGATTAAAGATAAAGAGGTAAAACCTGAAGCGAGAAATATTGTACTTCTAATGAGTGGGAAGGAACTTCTTACGGAGGTGAAGAAGAAGGAAGATCCACAATTCTTTGTGGTCAGGAAACCGAAAGTCATTTTGACCAGCACAAGAGTGGACGATTTGCCAAGAGAAATTCAGGAACTGCTGGAAGAGTTCACTGACATCGTGGTAGACGAATTACCTCATTCGTTGCCGCCGATGAGGAGTGTGAGTCAC
>SNQJ01S0029693.1:7566-28690 GCA_010110895.2 Picea sitchensis | reverse complement strand
GAAAATATTTCTCGGTGATGGCCAATTTTTAATTACCTCCACCTTATCTGGATCCATCTTCAATTCATTCGTCGATATGACCAATCCCAAGTAAATGAGTTCTGTCTTCATAAATGAATATTTCCTCATGTTAATCAACAGCTTCTTCTACTGTAGTTTCTTCATCACTGCAGCTAAATGCTTCAGATGTTCTGCTTTTGTTTTGCTGAAAATCAATATGTCATCCAGATATACAATGAAAAACTTCCCGATGAATTCCCTCAGGACTTCATTCATTAACCTCATAAAGTTACTCGGCGCATTCGTCAAGCCAAACGGCATGACTAGCCATTCATACAGTCCCTCGTTGGTTTTGAAGGCTGTCTTCCACTCATCGCCTTCCCTCATGCGAATATGATGATATCCGCTTTTCAGATCAACCTTTGAAAAAAATCTTGCTCCACTTAAACAATCCATTAAATCGTCCATCCGTGGCAATGGAAACCTATATCTGATGGTTATCTTGTTAATGGCTCTGGAATCGGTGCACATTCTCCAGCCTCCATCTTTCTTTAGACTGAGTATCGTTGGAACGACACACGGGCTTAGGCTTTCCTTGACCAATCCTTTGTCCAACAACTCCTGGACCTGCTTTTTAACCTGTTCGTTCTCCTGCGGCGTCAACCTGTACGCGGCTTTATTCGGCAAACTAGCTCCTGGTATGAGGTCTATGTGGTGACTCACACTCCTCATCAGTGGCAACGAATGAGGTAATTCGTCTACCACGATGTCAGAGAACTCTTCCAGCAGTTCCTGAATTTCTCTTGGCAAATCGTCCACTCTTGTGCTGGTCAAAACGACTTTCGGTTTCCTGACCACAAAGAATTGTGGATCTTCCTTCTTCTTCACCTCCGTAAGAAGTTCCTTCCCACTCATGAGAAGTACAGTATTTCTCGCTTCAGGTTTTACCTCTTTATCTTTAATCGAAAGTAATATATGTGTCCTCCCATTCTTCTCTAGAGTATACGTATTCATTTTCCCATCATGAACTACGTTCCTGTCATATTTCCATGGTCTGCCCAGCAATAAATGACAGACATCCATAGGGATAACATCACAGAGTATTTTATCATTATACCCTCCTATTTTGAATTCAACTAAACACTGTTTAGTGACATTTACCTGATGTCCCTTATGTAGCCATGAAACTTTGTATGGGCTCAGATGATCAATCATCTCCAGCTCCAATTTCTCCACCATCTCAATTGAAACGAGATTATCTGTGCTACCACTGTCAACTATAACCTTGCACACGCTGTCTTTGGTCTTGCATGCAGTTCTGAAAAGTCTGTTTCTTTGAGCTGTGTCATCCACCTCCTTCTCGGGTGTTAAGAGAACCTTATGCATCATTAATGACCTTTCGTCCTCTGCGTCTTCCGCTTCAACATCTCACCTCTATGCCTCGGTGATATGAGCTTCTCCTCCGTCCTTCTTTTTATCTGGACAGTCAAATGATTTGTGCCCATTTTTGCCACACGTGAAGCATGTGATTACTCCACCTCTTCCTCTTCCTCTACCTCAGGTACGAGGAAACATGTTATTATCAGCGTATCCTCCACTTTGTTCTGTATGCTGCCCTCGTTGTTCAGCATGTTGGCCTCACTGCGAACTTCCACCTCTTTCGGTTCTAGTCTGAGGCTTCTTCCAGTCGTCCTTGGGCTTCTGAAATTTATCTTGGGTGACCGATTTACCCTTGGGCTGGCTCCTGCCTCGGCCTCGCTGTCCTTGCTTACGGCTCAGCTTCTCTTCAGCTTTTAAAGCCATTTGATACACATCCTCCACCGTTCGGATGGTTTTCATGCTCATCTCGTCCTGGATATCGTATCTCAGGCCATTCATGTACCTGGCTACTTTCTCATCATCGATTTCCCGATCTGCGATGACACCTCTCGTCTAGACCTCCCAGTCCATGTGACCACAATCTTCTCCGCTATCGGGGCTTCGGACTTCGCGAGAGCGCAATGTATAGACTCCGCGTTCTCAGGATCCCCGATCCTCCGATCCCCAACACACCTTGGCTTTGACCCCTTCGAGGGTTTGACCTTTCAACACCTGTCCCTTAGTGATGGCGCCTGTGGCCCACAATCCTGTCTCGATCGGGAAATCGCGTATCGTGATATCGCGATTCCCGTTGCACTTGTTCACAGAACCTTCTATGTCCCGAACCCCGATATGGGGTGACACCTGTTCTCCACTCAAACACTGTGACTGTGTGGTCGTCGTGTTTCGGAGTTTCACGACTCCTCCTGTTATGATCTTTACGTCACCAGAAACCCCGATACACCGATCCCCGATGCACGTGAGAACTGCCCTTTCATGTCACTATCTCCCCGTCGCCATTTCGGACATCACGAAATCGCGATTCCTGATGCAACGATTCCTTCACTCCCGGAGTTCACGATGTGTCGAACCCCGACTCCTCTCCTGATGCCTGACGCGTGTCCTACCGAGATCAACGGCTAGGATTCCTTCCGAAATTTCGAAACTCACAAGGTCTCGATTCTCTTGCCTTATAAAACCCTGATGACTCAAGTATCCCGATGACTCCAATGGGCTTAAACCCGGTGCAGCTTTCGTCGGATCTGACAGCTGGCGGTCTTTCACGAGTCCCCTCCACGAATTATGACCGTCGATTTCTTCTCCCTTGAGGATTTCTTGAAGGAAACCTCCTATGCAGCCCTTCAACAGATTTGAAGGCTTTACTCCTCCTAAACTTTTTTTCCAGCTTCTCAGTCTCTTAGAAAATAAACCTCTTTGCACGCACTCCTTGCGGCAACCTGCGAACACTTCAACTGTTCGAGCTTTCTTTGACTCTGCGCACGCCTGCAGCAGCATTCCTCCAAAGATTTTGCTCAGATTCACGACTGAGACTTCCTCCTTTTGCCTGCGCACTCCTTGCACGGCTTCAACAACCCACTTTTACTTCTGGGTGAACGAGAACAAGAGTTAAACTACTTGAGCCTCCATCAACACACTCCTTGCAGATGTTTTCGACTGCACTCCTTGCAGGAATCCTTGCTCAAGCAGAGAAACAATTGAAACTCATTCCCTCTTCCTTCCATATTTCAAACTCAACATGAAATCATATGCACAGCATATCAAAGAAAATGCATAACAGAAAAGCAAACATTCATGAGCATATTATCAACGCACACACAGAGAGAGAAACATAAAACCATGAATATGAATCAATTCCTTCTATTAATTCAAGATCTGTACATGGATGTTCTCTACAGCTTTCTGCTTTCTCTTGCTCTTCCTGCTCACTAATGTTACAATGTACAATGAGGGTGTCTATATCCGTTTTCCCTTCTTCCATCTAAAACTGTCTAATCTGGAAATAAATTCTATCTACCTGCATTAACTAGATTAAATGCCTCCTATCTACTAAGGACGAGAGCGTATCGCTCAAGGTCCAATACAATATTCAAAAGCGCTCCTTCATAAATGGTTCATTAAAGGTTTGGCGCATCATTTTCAAAAAGTTTTCAAAGCAATATATCATGTGCTAAAAAAACACATGTGCTGGCTCCACGCTCGCTTTGATATTTGCGATGCTCCTAATTATTCTACTAATTCAACAAAGTTGTGGTGGTCCTATCCGATTTTTTCCAGGAATTGCTTATTGAGGTAAGCATTCGGTTCTTGTAGATGGTACTTGGTGTGTATGTCRTCTAGCTWTAAAGMAGCTATCGAGACTCTCAGTTCGTTAACCACTTTGGTCGTTTATGCAATAATCATTTTGGAACAGTATAATTGAAAGAAAATGTTTCTTAAATTAATCATGAACATACATGGAAGCTTTATGGTTTAGCGCTGCAAATCTTAGTTACCTAGAAAATTTGTTCCACATAGCTCTTTTCGAATTGAATCTTTGAACAATGAGTGTTTAAGGTTTTCTAGATAGGTTTTTAAGTGTCTAATTGCTTCCCATCACCTCTGCAATAATTGTGAATGGAATCCATCCAGTGGTAGGTGGGAAAGTTACAGCTCCATTAATGTCGTCAGATGGAGGATTTTGAGAGAGTGATGACAGATGGGAGTTTTTTTGGAGAAATGTCGTTGGAGGACTTTCTTTGGAAGAGATATTTCCGAAGATGCTTTTCAGAAGAGTGTTATTGGAAGAGTCTTTTCGAAAGGATCCTCATCGAAAAGCATCTAAGTGTTTAACTATATGATCGAGATGCCTGGAAGGAATATTCTTGATTCAGTATCGAGAATCGAGTCAACACATGCTTAGTAAAGGGAAGAGTTTTTCGGTTTATATGTATTTGCATCAATGAAACCTTTTATAGTTCATCCTTGAGGTAATATATTATGAGCCTTAAAAGGTAATCCTGCGGGGAGAGTTAAAAAGCTTAATTAATCGTTAATGATGACTTGTGGTATAATCAATCGAGAGAGTCTCTTTGGAAAGATTGACTCAGAAGGTAACACAAACAAGTTTTCAATAGGAAACTCGAATAAGTATACTCAAACGAATATTCAGGTTCCAATATTGGGAAACATGCTAAGACATGTTTAACGAAAGGAAAAAAATAAAAATTCATTAACAATTCATTCAATTATATAAGGGTGTCCTTTGGATTAATCATAAACAACATAGATACAAACCATCCATTTACTTCAATGCACAAACAACATATTGAGAAATAATGATGGATGATTGTCCCTGGGGTTTGGGCACTCTTGCACACCCAAACATATTTTTACTTTTGTTTTTGTTTTATTTCGTGTTTTTTTGGTAGTGAAAGGGGTCCATTATTTTGATCAATGCACTCTCATATCTTAGATTTAAGATATGACATTTGGATATGTTATATAGGACACATTTATCTACCTTCCCACCAAATTTCATAAAATACATTAAGTATTGTGCATATGTCTTGAGCCAATGTGTAGGAATTTCCAAATTTCTACAAGGGTTTAATATTTTGACTTGCGTGCATTCAATACTTGGAATTAGAGAATGGAATTTTTATATGTTATAGAGGACATGTGATGTTCACACCAAATTTCATCAAAATATATTTAGTTTAAGGGGTGTGTATAAGCCAAACATAGGGCATGACATAAAAATTAGAATTTATTCCACTCATTTATTTTTTCAATTTGACTTTCAATATTCAAACCACAAAGCCTAGGTTGTATTTTTTCAATTGGAAATTGAACAATTATGGTATCATAACTTAAAAATGTAGGATATTAATGCAATAGGGCCCTATTTAATCTTCTTGGCTTGATATTTCTACAATTGTTTGTTATGTGTGATCCAGAGTCTCCTAGGAGTGGATCTGTGAATGTAATAAGGCCTACGAAAATTATCCATTAACTCAATGAAGTATAAAATATTGTTGTTGAAAATGTTTGTTGTAAGTTGTAATGTGTTTTGAGAAATATTCAGAGAAACCACAGTATTTTCATTGGTTTATGATGCAGTATCATCGCGAGCAAGCGCAAGTGGAGGAAAACTGGATATGCAACAACGCACATTTTGAAGACGTTTTGAATTCAAAAGATGAAACATTAATGTAATAGCTGGAAGGATGTATTTGCTCTTAAATGTTTTGGGGATTGTAATGAAGATCTTGAGCGTTTCTCTCATCTATTGGTTGTAGGCATTTATTAGAATAAATGTAAAGTAGATGTAGTCTTTAATTCGATAAGATAGCTTAGAGTTGTATGAGGGAAAAATAAAGGAAGCTCCCTCGTATGTATTGTATGATCGATTCTCATTGTAAAAACAAAAACTGTAGAGCAAGAGAGAAAGAGAGCATAGGGGAGAAGAGAAGAAAATGGATTGTAGAAGTTGTTTGAGCAGATAGTTGTTGTTGTATAAATCATGTACAAAAGCACTTGAATTAATAGAAGAATGCTCTAATCCAATTTCATTGTGTGTTATGGTTACTGTTTGTATCTATTGAATGGTATGTTTACAGTTTGCTCGTTAGGATATTTAGACACTTAGGAGTTAGTTAAGATCTACTTGGTTTATTATTTCATTAGGTAAAAGTGTGTTTTCTAGTGTGTTTCTTTAGTATGCATTTGTAGTTAGGAAATCCGACGGTCACGATATGTTCCCGACATAGAGTGATCCGACAATTCATACTCTCCTCGATCTTAACGACCATTGATCTATGTCTTAACACTTGATTGGTCCATGAACTCTATTTAAAGAGCATGGAGGGTCATTTTTCGATGATCGATTGTGAGAAAATCTCTTGTAAAATCTCTCTGTAATATTTTTCTTTGCATTAATAAACTGCTCCAAGTGGTCGCGTTGGCTGGGGCCATGGATGTTTCCCCGTAGGGGTTTTACCATGTGAAAACATCAGTGTGTTGATCTTTGAGCTGGTTATGTGAGTGGTTACTGAAGGTGTTCATCCTCTGTTGGAATACCTGTGTTGTCGAACATGGTATCAGAGCCTATTTGAAGACCCGCTCCTGTTGTAGATTGAGATCGTGAAGATGCGTTGACGCATCTCCATTTTCTGTCATTTTTGTACATTTCTGGGATGAGAGGACTATTCCATTGTGTCCATAGCACACGTTTCATTCAGGAACACTTTTTTTTTCACTCAAAAAGGTTTCTGTTTACCCAAGATACAACCATTACAGTCAGATCCTGAGGTATAAAGTTTGAATACGCATTTTCTAAATTTTTTGTAGAGAAGTATTTTGGTTTTATTTTGGTTTTGTATTTTTTATTTCTGGGTTGCTACTTTTTTAAATCTGCGTATTCTATTTTCCCCGTGCCCTGTGCGATCTTGGCAAATCAGAAACAAATAGGAAAAGGTGCATCTTTCGGGTAAGCTAACCGAGATCTAACCCTTGTTGTCATCGAGAAGCGAAATTTTTTTCTTGTGTGAAAAGAGTTTTTTTTTTAGCATGCTCTCCAAGGCCATCTTCCACAACAACAACAACAACAACACCTCCAATTCTCCTTTTGAACATTACAATATGTTTTTCTAGACCATTTGAGTAAAAGTTGCTTTATTAAGTAAGAGGTCTTGAGTTCAAGTCTCTCTTTTGTTACTTTTTTTTGAAAAAGTTCATGCTAAAATTGTAAAGTGTATTTCACTTCAAGTATAAAAGTGAATCACTATAAGTAGCTTTAATATTTTGTTTTAGATTTATTTATTTTGCATGCAGTTTTTCTTTGTAAAAGTGAGTCCCACTTCTCTTTATAAAAGACGTCACTTCATAAAGCAACTTACACTATCACGTGGTCCTTTGGTTACCGTTTATGCCTTTTTTCAAAAGGGCATAACTCTCACATCCAAAGTTTGTTTTCAATGCCGTTTTTTTTAAAACTGCATAAATTTTCGATCTCTTTCCATTCAGATCATCAGTTTCAGTTTTTAAATCAGTATGATCTACATATTTAATATGGATTGTACAAGTAATCTCTTACTTACCAGCACCAA
This sequence comes from Picea sitchensis, assembly GCA_010110895.2. Classification (NCBI taxonomy): domain Eukaryota; kingdom Viridiplantae; phylum Streptophyta; class Pinopsida; order Pinales; family Pinaceae; genus Picea; species Picea sitchensis. Next base: position 21,224 of record SNQJ01S0029693.1, on the reverse strand, counting down.
CTGCTTCCAACGAAAATCCCATATGGAGGATTTATTAATAAGTAAAGGATTGTACCGGATTACCTTGGGAAAGAAAACAACAACCATTGATGCTGATAAGAAATCCAAATGTGATAATAGGAATGACGAAGCACATGGATTAATCGTAATGTCCATCTCTCCTGATTTAAGGTTCCACCTTCAATCAATTGATAAACCCAAAGAAGCTTAGGAAAAGATTGAATCTGTGTTTGGTAAACACAATATTATTCGAGCACAACAATTAGAAAATCAAGGACTAACTTTGAGTCCAAGTGCTTTTTCTTGCATTGAATACTATCTATCTAAGTTTAAAACACTCAAAACTTTATGTGAACAATGTAAGATAAAGATAGACAAATATCATTGCATCTATCTTATTCTTTCTAAGCTAGGTAATGCATATTCTTTGTTTGTATCTACCTTTTATGCCATACAAGAGGCTATAGGGGCAACGTATCAAAAACCCACTCTTGATAACTTTTTTGATTCTTTGATTAGAGAGCAAGATAAGCTAGTACAACTTGGAGTGATCATCACTACAGGTACCTCCAACAAAGCCTTAGTTGTCCATCAAAACGATAAACCAAAGAAACCCAAGAAGCAACATCCTTTCCACAACAACAAGCAATATAAGGGTCCCAAACCCACTCAGACAACTTTTACTCCTAATGGAGACAAAGGTGCAAAATATAAAAATAATAATACTAACAGACATTGCAACTTTTGTGACAAAGATGGTCATGATGAGTCCAAATGTTTCAAGAAGATGGAAGCTTTAGAAGCAACGATGAAGAAGCACAACATTAATATTGATTCTACTTCTTCTTCTTCTTCTCATGGACATGCACTTTCTGCTTCTGGTTTCTCCTTCATTACACATTCTACTTCTACCTTTGATAAGTGGCTTATTGATTCTGGAGCATCTTATCATATGACTAAGGCTAGAGACACATTTTCTACTCTAAATGAATGTAACACTAAGAAAATATTTGTTGGTGATGATAGATCTCTTAGTGTTGAAGGATCTAGAACAATACAAGAAGAAAATGGTCATTTCAATGATGTATTATGTGTTCCAAGTCTTTCTTGTAACCTTCTATCAGTATATCAAATCACTCATTCAGGTGAAGGTAAAACCGTAGAGTTTTCACCTCACCAAGTTGTAATCAAGGATCTAAAAGATCAATGATACATTATGTGTTCCAAGTCTGTAACCTTCTATCTGTATATAAAATCACTCATTCAGTGAAGGTAAAACCGTAGAGTTTTCACCTCACTGTTATGTAATCAAGGATCTAAAAAGATCCTAATCATGTTCTTAAATCGGAATTGCTGATGATATTAAGCCAGTTGTACAAGTTTGACAACTTTGGGTCATCATCTTTTCATCATTTTTTATTGCTCATAGCGATGACTTGAGCAAACTTTGGCATGAGCAGTTTGGTCATCTAAACTATCGCTCATTGCAACAACTATGTAATCAACAGATGGTGACTGGTTTTCCTCTTGTTTCATGCAGAGATGGTGTTTGTGCCAGTTGTGTTCTCGACAAACATCATTGGGACAGTTTTGAAAAATGTGTCTCTTGGCACGCCTCGGGTCCTTTGCAGCTTGCTCACAGTGATTTGTGTGGTCCACTTTCTTCTCCTTCTTTTTCTGGGTGCAAGTATTTCTTAACTTTCATTGATGACTTTTCTAGACGTACTTGGGTTTACTTCTTAAAACTTAAGAGCAAATTGTTTGACAAGTTTTTGGCCTACAAGGCCCTTGTAGAAAAGAAATCTGGACATCAAATTCAAAGGTTAAGAATAGATAATGGAGGCGAATATGTGAACAATAATTTTACAAATTACTGCACTACACAGGGAATCTAAGGGATTAAGTCTAAAAGAAAAGGCTAATTGTATGATCCAATCTAAGGGATTAAGTCTAAAGTATTGGGCGTAAGCCATCAACTATGTAAATTACATAGTAAATCACACTCCCACAAAGGCTCTTAAAAATATAACACCGGAAGAAGCTTGGACAAAAATTAAACCATATGTAAGTCACTTCTGTGTATTTGGTAGTATAGCATGGGCTCACATTCCTGATGAGAAAAGGAAAGAATTGCAGCCTAAAAGTGAGAAGTGTATATTTGTTGGTTATTCTAAAGATGTAAAAGGTTACAGACTTCTTCAATCACATTGTAATGAAATTAATATTAGAAGAGATGTTATATTTGATGAAAATTTCTTCATCTACGAGCCTAATTCGACGTTTGTGCCTTCTTATGATCTAGTTTCTTCTTCATATGATGACAACGAAGATGAAAATCCACCTCCGCCTACTCACCCTCCTCCAGATGAGTCCTTTGAACCTGAACCAACATCTATTTAAAGTTGTTGCAAGAATAGGTTGCAGGGAAAAAATGGACATCTCGATGTATGAAGGCAACTTAGACATTGAGGAGCTACTAGATTGGTTTAGATCTCTAGATAAATACTTTGATTATGAAGATATCGAAGAAGATAACAAGGTTAATCATGTTGTCACTAGACTGAAAGTGCATGCAACACTATGGTGGGATGAACTACAAGATGATAGGTGTTGCAAAGGCAAACAAAGAATCAAAATTTGGGACAGGATGGTAGTAAATACGAAAGCCAGGGATTATCAAATCAATATGTTTCGAAGAATGCATAATTTGAGATAGAAAGGGATGACAGTGAAGGAATATACAAAATAATTTTACAGGTTAAATATCAGAGCTGGTCATCACGAGAGTGATGATGAAAAAGTTGTCAGATACATGAATGGCCTGATGAGATTCAGGATGAGATGAGCATGGTGACAATCATGAATGTAGAAGATGCTTATCAAATTTCTTCAAAGGCAGAAGTGAAATTGGCCCGAAAGCAAGGTCAAAGGGGAAGAGGTATAAGTCAAAGAAGAGGCAAAGAAGTTGCCCAAGACAGAGTACAGATGCCCAAGGATGAAGATAATAAACCACATAACCACCCAGAAAGGGGAGGAATATCACAAGGAGGCCAGTATGATGATAGAAACACTTTTCCTCGAGAAAGAGGAGGAGGAAGAGGAGGTGAAATAAAGTGTTTTGTCTATGGAAAGAACAGACACAAATCTTGGGAATGTCTCAATAGAAAAAGAGATGGAGGAGGTGAAGCTCACATTTCATAAGTGAAAAGGAGAAATGTTGAAGCAGAAGATTCAGAAGGTGGAAGATCCTTAATGATGAGGAAAATTCTCTTGAAGCCAGAGAAAGAGATGGAGAATCCAGTCCAGAGGAATAGTTTGTTTAGAACTACTTGCAAGACCAAGGATAGGGTATGCAAGGTGATAGTTGATAGTGGAAGAACGGATAATATATTATCCGCAGAGATGGTGGAAAAGCTGGAGTTGGAGACAGTTGCACATCCAAGCCCATACAAGGTTTTGTGGTTGCAAAAAGGATATCATGTAACTGTCACTAAACAATGTTTAGTTGAATTTAAGATAGGGGGATATAGAGATGAGATCTTATGTGATGTCATTCCCATGGATGTCTGTCATCTTTTGTTGGGGAGGCCTTGGAAATATGACAGAAACATTATTCATGACGGAAGAAAGAACACATACACCTTGGAGAAGAATGGTAGGATGCATATGTTATTGCCAATTGAAGACAAGAAGGCAAAAGAAGAAGCAAGAAATACTATACTTCTCATGAGTGGGAAGGAAATTCTGGATAAATTCAAGAAAGACCAAGAAATTAAGTTTGTCGTGGTTAGAAAACCTAGAGTCATCTTGACCGGTACCTCAATAGATGATCTACCTGAGGAAATTCATGAATTGCTAGAGAATTTCGTTGATATAGTGGTGGATGATTTACCTTGTTCATTGTCGCCCATCAAAAGTATAATCCATCACATTGACCTTATACTAGGAGAAATTTTTCCAAACAAAGAAGCGTACAAATTGACACTGTGGGAGAATGAAGAAGTCAAGAAGCAAGTCCAGGATTTGATGGACAAAGGGTTGATTAGGGAAAGCTTGAGTCCATGCGTTGTGCCAATAGTATTAAGTCCAAATAAGGATGGTGGATGGAGAATGTATACAGACTCAAGGGCCATAAACAAAATCACCATTAGGTATATATTTCCTTTACCTAGGATGGATGACTTGATGGATTTCTTTAGTGGAGCAAAGTTTTTTTCAAAAATTGATTTGAAAAGAGGGTACCATCAGATTAGAATGAGGGAAGGCGATGAATGGAAGACAACATTGAATATGAATGAAGGGTTGTATGAATGGTTTGTCATGTCATTTGTCTTGATGAATGTGCCAAGTACTTTTATGAGATTGATGAATGAAGTCTTGAAAGATTTCATTGGGAAGTTTGTAATTTTTTATCTTGATGATATAATGATCTCCAGTAAGACTGAGGAAGAACATTTGAGACATTTAACTCTAATGATGAGGATGTTGCAACAAGAGAAGTTGCTGATAAATTTGAAGAAGTCATCTTTCATGAAGACATAAATCATTTATTTGGGTTTTGTGATATCTTTGAATGCGTTGAAGATGGATCCTGAAAAGGTAAAAGCAATAAAATAATGGCCATCTCCAAGGAATAACTTTGAAGTTAGAATCTTCCATGGACTAGCTAGTTTCTACAGGAAGTTCATCAGAAATTTTAGTGGGATTAGTGCATCAATGATGGACATAGTCAAGAAGAGACATAAATCTTTTCATTGGACAGAGGAAGTGGAGAAAAGTTTCAAGTTGTTAAAGGAGAAGATAACTAGAAAGCCAATTATGGTTCTACCATATTTTAGTAAAACATTTCAAATGAGATGTGACACAAGCAGATTAACGATTGGAGCAGTCTTAAGTCAAGATGATAGACCAGTTGCATACTTCAGTGAGAAGTTGAACGAAGCCAAGTTGAAATATTCCACGTATGATAAGGAGTTTTATGCAGTCATACATGCATTGACGAAATGGAGGCACTACTTGGTTCCAAAAGAGTTTGTTTTGTATAGCGAAAACCAAGCCTTACAATTTATAACCAGACAGGATAAATTGAACCAGAAACATGCAAAATGGGTTGAATTTATGCAGAACTTTAATTTTGTTACAAAGCACATTTTTGGAAATGCTAACAAAGTCGTTGATGCATTGAGCAGGAAATATTTGATTTTGCAGGAGTTTCGTGTGAAGACCTTAGGTTTTGATAGCCTTAAGGAAATGTACATAGATGATTCATATTTCAAGGATGCTTACGAAGCATGTGAAAATCCAATTTTAAGAGATATAAGACAATGGATTGAATACTTGATTCAGGATGGACTGTTGTTTAAAGGAAATCAGTTGTGTATCCCGAAGAGTTCTATGAGAGAAAACCTTTTGAAGGAAAAACATAGTGGGGGATTGGTTGGACATTTCGGCCATGATAAAACATTTGCACAACTGAACAGTTCGTATTATTGGCCAGGGCTGAGGATAGATGTGCAGAAATTTGTCAACATATGTAGATTATGCTAGCATGCAAAGGGGAAAAGATAGAATACAGGATTGTATCAACCATTGCCAATACCAGAGAGGCCATGGGACACGATAAGCATGGATTTTGTGTTGGGATTGTCGAGAACGTAGAGAGGTTGTGATTCCATATTTGTGGTAGTCGATAGATTCCAAAAAATGGCACATTTCATTCCATGTTAGAAAACCAGTGATGCAACACACATTGCAAACCTGTTTTTCAAAGAAGTTGTTCGACTTCATGGTTTACCCAAGAGTATTGTTTCGGACAGAGATACCAAATTTGTTGGTCATTTCTATAGGACACTATGGAAAAGGCTAGGGACAAATTTGTCTTTTAGCTTAGCATATCACCCTCATATGGATGGACAGACTGAGGTAGTAAATCAAATTTTTGGGGACTTATTGAGGAGTTTAGTATCTGAACATCATAGTCAGTGGGATCAGATTTTGCCGCAAGCAAAATTTTCATATAATGACTCACCTAACCGGAGCACAAGATAGATACCATTCCACAATGTATGGAATGCATCCAAGGGGAGTATCTAAGTTGAGAGACTTAGAGCAGAGTGAGTTCAGGAGTGCTGGAGCAGAAGATTTTGCATTAGAGATGCAGGAGATCCACAGTAAGATTAAAGAGAGGTTGCAGAGTTCCAACTAGGAATACAAGCGCAAAGAAGATCATCACATGAGAGAGATTCAATTCAAAGTGGGATATTTGGTCTTAGCACATCTAAGGAAATAAAGGTTCCCAAGAGGAATGCATAATAAGATGAAGATGAAAAAGATAGGACCATGTAAAATCTTGCGGAAATTTGAGGAAAATGATTATGAGATAGAATTGCCAGATGGTGTGGGCATATCGCCCATATTCAACATAGCAGATATGTACCCTTACAGAGAAGATGAAGCGAGAGGAGAATAAAATTAGAAGGAATTTCAGTGGGTCAAATAGATGCCTGTAGCTGAAAAGATGCAGATGGAAAAGATCACTGATCAAAGATTTGGTAAGAAGACCCGAAGGAAGACATATTTTGAATATTTGGTAAAGTGGAAGGGACACCCGATTTAGGATGCCAGTAGTGAAATCGAAGAAGATATCCAGAAACATGGACAGACAGTGTAGGAGCTCATGGACATGAGTCCATGGATTTTTTCAGCAAGATGAGTATAATGCAGGAGCATCGCAAGCAAGCGAAAGTGGAGGACAACTGGATATGCACGAATACGCATTTTGAATACGTTTTGAATTCAAAATATGAAACATTAATGTAATATATGGAAGGATGTATTTTCTCTTAAATTTTTTGTGGATTGCAATGCAGATCTTGAGCGTTGCTCTCATCTGTCGGTTGTAGGCATTTATTAGAATAAATGTAAAGTAGATGTAGTCTTTAATTTGATAAGATAGCTTAGAGTTGTAGGAGGGAAAACTCAATAAAGCTCCCTCGTATGTATTGTATGATCGATTCTCATTGTAAAAAAAAAATTGTAGAGCAAGAGAGAAAGAGAGAATATGAGAGCAGAGAAGAACATATATTGTAGAAGTTGTTTCAGAATATAGTTGTTACTATAAAAACCATGTACAAAATCACTTGAATTAATAGAAGAATGCTTTAATCCAATTTCATGGTGTGTTATGGTTATTGTTTGCATCTACTGAATGATATGTTTACAGTTTTCTTACATGCTCTGTTATGCATTTGTTTCAATGATTTATGTGTCTGATTTCATGTTGAATGTATGAAGTCTGTGAGAGGGAGAGTATAAGTTTCAATTTCTCCTTGTCCTAAGAATTCTTGCAAGGAGTGCAGTGAAGGTCTGCAAGGAGTGCGTTGACAAGATTCTGATTTTTACCTCAGAAAAGTTCAGGAGAGATAGAGTTGTTCTTATACCAACAAAAGCGCAAATATCACATAGATCCATGCAAGGTGTGCGCAAGCCAGGTTGAAGTCTTAGACTTTTCCAACCAAGTGAGTGGTTGAATAAATTCTGTCGCAAGGAGTGTGCAAAGTTGGATGGTTTGGATAACCAGAGGTTATCGTGAAGGCCACAACGAGTGCGTCCAAAAATCCCTTAGAATCCTTGAGTTTGCAGCAAGAATTAATATTAGGAAGGATAGAGACATAGAAAGTCCAAAGCACATACGAGGTTTGAAGTCATCTCACAGAAATCAAGCTCGGGAGGAAAGATGCCGAGTTATTTGGCGAGGAACTATTGAGATCCTGAATGGATGGTCGAAATTCCTAGAGGATGAAACACCGATATCTGTGGACCATTTGATCCAGATAGTAGCCGTTAGATCCAAAGGAGCGTGAGCCGTTGATTGGGTGCTCCAAGATTTCATCATTTTGGGAGTCAAGAGAGTGGAGGATATTGCTACCCGGAAGTCATGAGTCGCGAAATCCTGACTTTGCAAGAAAAAAGATCTAGACCGTCGAATCACGGGAGACAAGGACCATTGATCTGGCATAAGCGGTCATCGCGGTTTCGCATTTCAGGAGAAGGAAAGATGGCCACTTCACAAACCCCCCGACATGCAAAATCTCGACACGTTCGAAAGTTGGGCCCTAGGTCGCAGTCGTGGGTCACATCAGTGAAGAATGTAAGGGAGGAGCTAGGAACCATTAGCCCATTTCAGGGTTTCGGGAATTGGAGGGGTCGAGGTGCCTCGCAACGAAAGTCCCAAAATATCTAAACATGATGCACCTTTTGAGGTTAAGTATGTGGTCACACCGGTGGTCACGTGGAGTGGAGACTCACATCTAGTGCATGTTTGTGCAGGTGGAGCATAGAAAAGGACATGTGGTCTTTAAGTTTTGAAGGCTCCAACAGGAACCAAGAATCCATTTTCGGTTCGGGAATTGGAAGATTTGAAGATCGGGAGGTCAATAGACCCTGTTGAGGTGGGGGTCTGCATCAGTTTATCAACATTTCAGATCCATATCAGGATCCATCTTCAAGACATAAGGTCTGAGTAAAAAGATGAGATGAGTTTTAATTGGATAATAGGTTATGTGTGGAATGTCTATTAGTATTTTATACAATTACAATTTTTTTGTTGTTGCATTGGTTCTGCTATGTGACTTTGATTGTAGGCTCCCAAGTAATGCATAAAGTGGAATTAGATCTTGTTGGATTACTGAGAGGGGGGGTGAATCAGTAATAAATAAATTCAATCCTTTTTAACCACAAATGAAAGTGTTATATCAATGTAGCATTATCATCCAATAGTTGCAGAGTAAATAAACAATGAACAAATGAGAAATCATACACATACACATACAAAGTACACCAGTGTTTTTACGTGGAAACCCAAAGCGGGAGAAAACCATGAAATGATTTTTCTTATATGTATTTAAGAATTACGTTCATTGGAAGCACCAACTTCCTTTGTTTTCCAGCTGCAATTGGAAGGAGGCTACAACCCCCTAGTTTCTCAGGCTACAACTTGAGGGAAGCTCCAACTCCCCAATTATTTAGCTACAACCAGAAGGAGGCTACAACTGTTATGAGGGAAAAACTCTCTATGGCCAAGGGTAAACCACAACAGACAGGTATGACTGTAGAAATCGACTCAATTCCAACATATTATATACAAACTAATGTGTAAGATAAGAAAGAGGCCTACCTCGATCCAACGTTTGATGATGTTCCAATGTTGAGCACTTTGACCCAAATCTTTGTACGTGCAACATGTTCTTAACAAACAAGCAGAGTAAGTATATAGTGATAATATAAAAAGGGTTAGCACATCGGATAACATAATCCATTAATAAACATTACCAACATTCCCATGGATAATAATCATATATTTGCACGATACCAAGAGGACGAGAAAGGAGTATTTCTATTAATAAATGATTATCAAAAGAGAAAACATTACAGACTTCTGTGTCGGTACGGTTCGAAACCAAGAAACCAAGTTCCTTCCAACTGGGTCTCGACCTCTTCAATCCTCCACCAAAGGAAATCTCATAGGAAAGAGATAATGAGGTTCTCTCAACAATAGGGAAAGATCCTGGGGGTTGAACACTGTGTTTAGACTTGAGGGACAAAGGGATGCAGACTCAATATGAAGTAATTTCTCCATAGTAACTTTGATCTCAAATTTGAATGCTTTATCCTCTTTTCCATAGCTCGAAATCGTGCTTTTATATTACTCAAAATGAAACTGAAGGGTCGAGTCGAAACGTTTCCAGTATGTGGAAGGCCAAGGATCAAAGATATCCCATCGTGACATAGAAGCCCGAATCCATTTTTGTATTTTCTAGCACAAATCCCGATGTACACAAGATGTAGTGGAGAAAGCTGTGTATACGCATGTTGTATAGCAGATAGGGTGTGTATATGTGGAAAAATATGTATTTTTATCTTTGGATTCATCAAAAAGGGATGACAAGTCTGCATAGGGAAATGGAAAAATTCCCTCTGTGCAAGATAGCAATGGCGAGGAAAATCTTGCTATAACATATGCCCCTAATGTGTGATATCAAAGGAGTATCTTCGATGGCTGAAATAAATTATAAATAACCTAGGAGTGGAGTGGTAGAGAACCAACTGGACGAACTCGATTGCTCATTTCATTTTGCACTGACTTTGCATACATGGCTACCAAGAATACATTGCAAATCTATGTGGAAAATATACCAAATAAGTGTCTGTGGCCATGAATAGGAAAATACAAATGTAGTTATATGCCAAAATCTATCATAGTCATGAACAAGGCCCAGCAAAACCAGTCTCAAAAACAATCTGAAGATATCTGTATACCATGGAGTATAATCTTGATCTCCCATGATCACTGAATTCATATAGGTACTAGTCCAATGAAAAGGAAGCAACAACTTAGGAAAGCTACGGCCACATAGTGATGTCTTCAAGTCTTCTACACTACCTGCCAAGGGTACAAGTCTACATCATGTGAATAGAGAAGTTGAGGTCGAACACAATGAGACATCGTTTGATTACCGGTCATTGAGGTATACCATTAACAAACGCAAGACAACCTACCAATAATGAAAGTAGGTATCAAGGCACCGAGCACATTCCTACAAGTGTGAATAAAGGAATTGGTGTCGAACACTTGAGGAATCCATTGATTAGGAGACATTGATGTATTCCCATCTGTCAATGGTGAGAGGGCCTGCCACTAATGACTGCAATCCTCAAGGTACTCATAAAACTATAGGTCCCATATCCATAATAAATGATCTGAAGTCGATGGAAAGAGACCCGCTGAAAGGAGAGCATTAAGGCCTCTCTCATCAGTCAGCACGAGGAACAAAGAAGGAGATTCATGATTTGGTGGAGATCGGATGAAGAATAGGTTCACAAACCAACGAACCTGTGCATCTTTCACATGTGCCAAATGCAAGCGGTACACAAAAAATACCCTCTGAATAGCAACCAATGAAGAAAACTGCTGAAAAAGGTGAGGATACCACCAATAAGGCTAATGGTATCCAAGACACTACACGAATCCCAAAGTGTGAATATATGTCTTACCATCGAACACAATGGAAACCACCCAGTCAATGACCAATGATGAAATATCGATTGTTGGGTTCAAGGTCACCTACCAATGATGAAAGTAGGGCCAGGGTGCATGATAATACCATAGTATCATGTGATTCTGAGACAAACTGAGGGTATGGCCGACATGCAAAGTCATGATTTCTGAGGAGTGGCCAACACAGGTTGATAGACATCCTTTGAATAAGAGCATGAGACATATGATAGAATCTGTCAATATAGACCCAATGATATGACTATCAGATGCAAGAGGCATCAATAATGTTCTCTATGGGGGATGGAAGAGTGACAAGTCGGTAGAGAAAGATATGTAATGGGATCAACTTCCTAATGCCATGCTAAACCTAAAATTATGATGAAGCATGGACTCACTAACTTTGTGCTCTGTTCAAAGGTGACACGATTGCTTCCAAATATAATATAGTATTCCCTTCCCACCCATCTTTTTTTTGTTTTTTCATAACAAATCAATGCCATGATACAGAGGAGGAAACGAGTGTCACAAGTAAGAAAAACTAGTTCCAACAGTGGAATGTACCTATGCTCAATGCAAGGAAATGCATGCGGGAGATGGACACTTGGGGTGATGTTCCCTCCAAGGTATAGGGTGTCAAATTGCGAAGGATATAAACAAGGATCTGCTTGGTTGAGGATGTAAAAACTTCTTAGGCAATGGTTTATAACGCAAAGAGAGAACCAGCTAAAGGCTCATTACTTCAAGCAAAGGAATGGAATGCAATCACAACTTAACGCCAAAAAATGTCCTTTTTTTATGTCTTTTAGTCTATTTGGTGTGAAAAATGGGTAAACTTGTGCCAAATAGACGTCTTTTCAGATCCAATTTACGAGTGTGAAAAAGACAAGTTCACTCAGTGATCTTTTCTATTTTTTATAATGAGTCAGAAAAGAGATTCACTAAGACTCATGATCTCTCAAATCCAATTTAATGAGTGTGAAAGGGACAAATCACTCGACAATATTTTTTCTTTTTCAAAAGGAGTTTGAAAAGATCTTAACTAAGACTCACAACCTTTCAAGTCCAATTTAACGAGTGTGAAAGGGACAAATCAATCGACAATCTTTTCTCTTTTTGAATGAGTTGGAAAAGAGCTTAAATCAGACTCATTAGGGAGAGTCTAGGCGGAAAGTCACGGGGGAGGACAAGGCTCCCGTGCGGACCTTCTGTGGAATTTTAGTATTTTACAAAGAACCGACACAAGCTTGGGAAGACCCGAAGCTCTCCAAGTCAAGGAGGGAAAAGTGCTAACGAAGGTTATCATCTCTGTGTTATATGAGATAATGTATCTTCCTAGAAAATACATAGGCGGAGGCATTGGATACCCCACAAGACCATCCCAATCAAGGGGAACCTCATCAATACTTGGAGGGAGAGAACTCGGGAAGAATAAAACTCTCTCTTGTTCATAAGGTGAAGTACTAGAAATGCTAAGGACATGGCATAGAAGGTATAGAACAAGAACCAAAAGAGCAGGATCAACCAAAAATTGCATTGGAACAACCTCTTCCTTAGACTTGTCACTCTCCAAGAGAAGAGTGGGGTCGATCGAATATTGCATCGATACAACCACTTCCTCAACCATTGGTTGAATAGGATGCAAGACAACAAGGTCAAGAGGTGCATCACCCCAAAAACCAGGAGTGTTGTTGGTCGAATATTGCATCGACACAATCGTTGGTTGAACAAGATGCAAGATGACAAGGTCAAGAGACGCATCAACTCTGAACATAGGAGAGGTGTCAGTCAAAGATTGCATCGACGCGACCATAGGTTGAATGGGATGTGAGACCACAAGGTCAAAGGATGCATCAACCCCTAAAGGAAAAGGGGTGTCAGCCAAAGATTGCATCAACGTGACTGTTGTATCAACCAAAGAAGGAACAGAGTGTTGTGAAACCATATATGGCTCAAAAACCAAAGGGCCCTTAGGTGAGACCCATGCTTCTGGTATCCCAACAGTAACAGGACACAAATGAGTAAGGTGACTTCCTTCACAAGTCCTGCAAAGGAATCTAGGCTTACGTCTGAGCTATCTAGGCTTCTCAATCATATGAATGCCCCCAGCATGACTTGCAGTGGCTGGTGACATTCTCCCAGCATGACTTGCAGAGGCTAGTAGAAAATCTCCAGCATGACTAGCAGAGGTTGGTGATGGATCACCAACATGAATAGCATAGGTTGGTGGGGGATGTTCAGTGTGACTAGAAGTGACCATACATGTGCCCCCAGCATGACTTGCAGCGACTGATTGCAATCTTCAACATGACTCACATAGGTTTTCGACCAATTTCTAACATGACTAGCATAGGTTGGTGATATAATGCCAGTATGACACGAAATTACTAGACTTGTTCCCCCAACATGACTTGCAGCGGCTGGTTGCAGGTCTTCAACATGACTTGCAGAGGTTGTCTACCAATCTCCAACACGACGAGCAGAAGTTGGTGATATAATTCTAGTATGACATGCAGTGACTGGAGTTGTGGCAGTAGTGAATTGCGGCATTTGAGACCAAGGTCCAAGGAAATATTGGTTTTGAGAAATTGCAGGCCAAGAAGGA
>SNQJ01S0029692.1:109734-121735 GCA_010110895.2 Picea sitchensis | reverse complement strand
AATGGAGGAAACTACCGGCTGAAGATTCCACTTGGGAAGATGAGTCTTTTATACAGAAGCATCCAGAGTTACTCAAGCGTTGCGGACAACACTTGTCTCAAGGGGAGGGGCATGTTAATCCCTAATATTGCTTCATTACCCCTTAATTGGGGCATATTAGATTAGTAATGTTATTTTATTTATCTCGGCTTTAGGCCATTAGTTGTAATTATAGCTCCTAGTCTCCTATATATAACAAGGAGACATTTTCATTTTGAATCATCTTGTACTTGAACATTTAAGTGGGGTAAAAGGAGGTTTCCCCCTCGAAGAGGCTTATTATCTGAAATTATCTCTTTTCCAAGGTGTTGAGTACTTTTCCTGAGGTTTTTCTATGCTATATTGATGTTTGGTTCTTAACATGTGCATCCTTTGTAAGCTTGTCCACCACTACCATGATGGAATTATGTTGCTTTGTTGTCATAGGAAATTTGGTAATGAAATTAATAGTAACAACTTCTCATTTCCATTCAGGAATGGGCAATGGCTGCAACAACCCCATTGGATGTCTATGTTCAACCTTTACCTTTTGTCATTTCATGCATCTAGCCAAACAATCAGTGACATCTCTTTTCATACCAGACCAAAAATATTGGCCTCTTATAGCTACAATACTTTTATAGTATCCTGGATGTCCAGCGTATGGCACATTGTGCATCTCGTTTAAAATGAAATTTCTCAATTCCTAAGAATTGGGAACATAAACTCTATTCTGAAAAAAGTGGATTCCATCCTATTCTAGTTTGTAATCCTTATATTTATGTTGTACATTATTATGATGTAGGCTTTCTTTAACTTGCACATAATGTTGGTTTGTTGTTAAAACCTCTAGAAGTTTGTCTTTTAAATATGTCACGTACATACTAATGACTATAACATGCATTTTGCACACCCTTCTGTTGAGTGCATCAACCACTTCGTTCTCCTTTCCCTTATGTGTTTGATGTCAAAGTTATATCCACTAAGAAATTCCATCCATCTAGTTTGTCTAACATTTAATGTTGGTTATTCAAACAAGTATTTCACACCACTATGGTATGTCCTCAATTCAAATCTTTTTCCCATAAGGTAATTCCTCCACATTCTTAAAGCATGTACTATGGTTGCCAAGTCTAAGTCATGTGTGGAATAATTTATTTCATGTTCCTTCAATTTTCTGGACTCATAACAAATTACATGTCCATTTTGTGTAAGGACTCCACCGAACCCTTCCTTGCTTGCATATGTGCTAAAAAAAATCCTTATTTGGGTTTGCAAATTTTAAAATAGGTGCACTAGTTAGTAAATCCTTCAAGTGTTGGAAGTTTTCAGAATTTACTCCTTTCTTTTGCAAAGATGTTATTGGGTGTGAAATCTTGGAGAATCCTGCAATGAATACCCTGTAGTAGCCAGCTAGAGCCATAAATTATCTAACCTTTGAAATGTTTGTTTGTGTTGACCAAATTTTGATTGCTTCAATTTTCTATGGATCCATTTCTATTCCATTTTCAGAAACAATGTGACCCAAATAGTGGATCTTCTTTTGATAAAAAGTGCATTTACTCAACTTGGCATACAATTTGTGCTCTCTCAAAACTTGTAGCACCATCCTCAAATGTTTCTTATGCTCCTCCTTTGTCTCTGAATATATAATAATATCATCAAAGAATACAATGAAAAACTTATCCAGGAAATATCTCAACACCTCGTTCATTAGACACATAAATGCAACAGGCTCATTTTTCAACCCAAAAGGCACCACTACAAATTCATAGTGTCCATACCTTGTCCCAAAGGTTATTTTGCTAGTATCTTCTTCTTTGATTCTCACTTGATGATAACTATATCTCAAGTCAATCTTGGAAAATATATTTGCTCCCCTTAGCTGATAAAAAATATCATCAATCCTTGGAAAAGGATATTTTTTCTCGATTTTAACCTTGTTCAATTGTCTGAAGTCGATGCATAACCTCAAAATTCCATATTTTTTTTGGAAAAAAAGAATCGGGGCACCCCAAGGAGAAACACTTGGGCATATGTACCCTTTATTCAACAACTCATCTAGTTTCATTATCAATTCTTTTAGCTCTAGTGTTCTCATTATGTAGGGAGTTTTGGACATTGGGGCAACTCCAGGCATTAAGTCAATAGAGAAATCAATGTCCCTTTTATGTGGAAATCCTGACAACTCCCCAAACACATCTTCATACTCTTTCAAGACATGGCTCCTTATACTTCATCATGTTAGGTAGCTAGAAAGGTAGTGGGGGGCCCAAAGGGCCCATAGTTATAATAGTAGAGTCCATTCATTGTAAGGCCTCTAGTATTATAACTACGGGCCCTCCGCCCGCCCCACTACCTCTCTAGCTACCTAACACATCGAATCTTCCATATGGGATGCATATATTTGACACCCTTTTCTAAAAATTCTTTTCATCTACAATGTTGAAATCTCTCGAACAAATGTGGGCCTTGGAATACCTTACACTGCTTTTGCATTCCTTCCTCATCAAGACACGTGAAAGACTTGTTATAATATTCTAAGACAACATGACGTTTTTCTAGCCAATCCATACCAATAAAGTAGTCATAAGGCCAAAGCGGTATGATGTTGTGTTGATTTCATTCATGTTTTGGGAATTTCTTAACAAACTCATTGATTCTTCTCTTGGTTCCAATAGCTAGCTGGACTAACCAAGAATTTTCATGCTTATATTTCTTCAATTTAAATATTTCAACTAGATTTGGATCTATATAGCTATGACTAGATCCATAATCAATCAAAATAGCTATGGGTTGATTATTGATCTTACCTTCCACTTCAATCATGTGGGATTAATAGTCTTCTTGTCTATTGTCTAAGGATGCATATATCCTTGGAATGCTTCTATCCATGTTCTCTATTGTCTCCTCCTGCTTGATGCTATGCATAGTGATCATCTTATCTCCTCAATGAGAACAATATTTATACATGAGATATCCCTCACATCCCAAACACTTTATGGGTTGTTGTCTTGGCCTCTTTCCTAAGGAATTTTTCATTTTCCTATCACCTTGATATGATTTTCCTATTGATGTTCTTGAGAACTATTCCTGATGAAAGGTGGCTTGAATCCTTTCTTCCTTTGATCCATCTTGCCTTTCTCCTTGTTATTCCTATCCTTTTAGAAAGTTTTCATTCCTCTGTTTTGCTCACACAAATACTTAGCCTTTCTTATGGCTTCTTATACATTTATGGCCTCATCAAACTGAATTTTATCCTTGTAGAAGGATGGTATCCCACTCAAGAACCTTTAAATTTTGACCTTCTCATCTCTGATGAAACTCACATAACTGAGAAGTTCCAAGAATTTCCTCGCATATTCATCCATGGTCATGTTCCCAAGTTTGAGTTCAAAGAACTCTTGCATATTATTGTCACAATATTACTCCAACAAATACTGTTGCTGGAAATATGTCTTAAACTACTTCCAAGAAATTCTCTTCTCATCAAGGTGCTTAACCTCGTTAAGCCAATCCCACCACATAGATGTATTTCCTTGGAGATGGTAGGATGAAATCATGGATTATGCATTTTAGGAGTAATCATGTAACTGGAAATATTTCATCATCCCCAACAACCATACTTCTACATCTTCTCCTTTCTTATTCTCTTCATCAAATGATGGTGGCTTAATCTTCCTGAGCTCCCCTTGCAAGCTATTTGAACCATGTCTCCTTCTATGGTGTCTGATAGGAGACATACTTGGGATGATTTCCAACCTTGAATGTGAATATTCTCTTATGGTCAAGTTCCCTAGGGAATGATGATGTTGATTCCTGCTAACACTCCTTGATTGTTTATATCCTCCATGATCATCCCTCCTATCATGAGATCTAAATAATTCTACTTTCCTTGTGCTAGCTTCTTGTTTTGTGGAAGAATATATGTTTACTTGCTTCTATGACATATTCAAACTCTATAGTATTTACTACTGAGATTTCATGATCTTTTAATTATTGGCCCTATAGCTCTGCACTTCTCATTACATGCTTCTCATAGTTACAGGATATTGTCTTCCCCTTCTCCCATTAGAATTTGTCTTAGCATTACCCATGCTGACATGCTAACCTATGATATCCTTCTCATGGCTATAATATCCTTGGGCATTTTCTATATCTCTAGTTCTCATAGAGGAATTAGGGTCTATTTTTCTACACCTCTAATTCTGCAAGAATGTGTATGCAACAATTGTTGTTAGAATTAAGCATATTGAAAAATATTTATTAATTAGATTATTGGTCATTATTCATTTCAAATTATGAAGAGAAAAAATTCATGAATCCAAATTCTTGGTTGATATATGACTTATCCTCCTCGATACCTTTCCACTGACTATTCATTTTCTCAATCTCATCTCCAAGGTGAAAGTTATGGTCCATTGAAGTTTAGATTATTTCTCATTTTTACCCATGTATGATACAAGTGTCTTGTTTCTCTTCCTGTACAATTTTGTGTAGCCAAATTCAAAATCTAACTCCACAAATATCTTCTATGGTCCATAATATTTCCATAGACTACTCCTATTCCCCAAACGAACTTTTGAGCAAGGAGATATTCCCTATAGAAGTAAGCAAGTGTTAAAAATATACCCTCTACAATTTTACCTGTAACTTTCTCATACGAGCTCTATTTTGCGCCCGTAATAGCTCGTTGGAAATCTTTCTCTAAGTTTTTTTTATTTAATATGCAGACACAATGTTTACTAAAGGTATACCCTACACTCATGACTTTTGACTTCCTAAAATATTCGTTTAGGCCCTCAAAATCGCTCTGCAAGTTGATGACCTTCAAAACTACAAAATTTTCACAGAAAATCATTGGTTTACTGTATTAATAGTCTTCCAAAATGACTTACACCCATCGTTGACAATTTTACTTCCCTTTCCTCCTTTTATTTATTTTTGAATCCCTTGTGTGCACCATTTCTATATTTCACAACAATATTCAACACACATAATGCTAGTATTTAGCACATGCAACATGCACCAATGTTCAATGTACACAACTTTTATACTGTGCACCAATATCTAGTGCAAATGAATTTTGTACACTGCACCAATATCTAGTGCAAAAAACATTTGTATCGTGCACTAATATCCAATGCGCACAACTTTTGTACCACAAACCAATATCCAGTGCCACAACTTTTGTATTGTACACCAATATCTAGTGTGCACAACTTTTGTACCACACACCAATATCCAGTGTGCACAAATTTTGTACCACACACCAATATTCAATACACATGGATTTTATACTGCACACCCACATTCGGTGCACACAAATATTTTACCACGCACCAATATTTAATGTGCATCACCAATTTCGCATTGCACAACGCCAATATTTAGTGCACGTAAGTGCTTTTTTTGCTTAGCTGATTTTCCATATTTCAAGATTGTGACCATCGTGAAAAATTCTCGACTCTCCTATATAAGATAATTTTGTCATTTTGAAGTCGAGATGACGCCTTCATAACAACCATTCTGAGTGCAATTCTGACTTGAATTTGCTTAGAAATTTGGGGATTTCACTCAGATTTTACTGTTTTCCTCAAATTTGACACAACTCAAATGTTGAGATGATGAATTTTACCAACTTCATGCAGATCTTTGGCCCATACAACTCTGGTGTTGAACCAAAGTCTCTGATACCAATATGTAACATCCCCTAACATAACTAAGGAGCATTACTACGTGAAATACACATAAATTCAAAAAAAATTTGCTAACTAAAGTCCAAACTGTAACAATTCCAAGTCTGCACTGAGACAAACCATGCGTGAAATAGGCCTTGAACCATGCACAAATACTATTTTTTAGCATGTATATTGATTCAAGACTTGCCCCAAAATCCCGTTACCATTACTACTAAAATTGACTAATAGATACATTTAAATGCGGAAATAATACACACAATATGACATTCAAGCTTGTACAATGGACCTCCATGATAATTAAAACTGTAAATGCAAGTACTTATATGTGAATAGTGAAAATTAAGCACATTTAGCGACATAAATACATATTTGTATGCATCAGTATACTCACAATTTGCAGCAATATCCAAATATCTCAGAGTAACATGCACAACAACTATATCAACATTTAGCATACATAAGCATAATAAACAAGAACACTTATCTTATGAAATATGCAACCCATTGTAAAGGACAGATGTTCCTACCAACCGTAGACTTTTTTTTCCAGTTCTCAACAACAAGTCACCCATGAGCTAGGGCTATGAATCCACAAAAGAAAGTGGTCCCTAAGGATGGATAATGTCCCCCTCTCGGCAGTTAATTTTCCCACAACTAATTTCAGTCCACCAACTCTCTTCCCCACAACTTGCACAACCCAAGGGATGAGATCCCCTTTCAGTGATATAGTCCCTAAGGCCTTCCCACTCTCCTCTAGGGATTTTAGCATAGGTTGGACATGAAATTTCTCTCTTGGGACCTCGAGAATATACAACTGCCACAAGAATTTGCACAACAACAAAACACTTTCTTCTCCTTACAATTTTCAAATAGAATTTTGTTCATAGGCTTGTAGCCTTTTTTTCCATGAAATTAAAACTACCAAAAATTCCCACTATGGTTGGATTCAAGGTTCAACACTCTGAACTCTCTTGTTGTCCCAAAAATCTCCATGTAAAAACTACTCTGCATGCAAAAACGTGAATCCCTCCTTCCCCATATGAATTTTCTCTATTTCTCTTTCTTTCTTGACTTTCAATCTTCCTCGAGTTGATTGTACTCAACCCCCATGCTCTCAATAACTATGGGATGTAAGTCACACACCCACCCTCTTACATGAATTCAATGATTGGGCTCTAGAACACTCAACCAAAAAATGGAAGGTTCACAATAAGGATAATTTAGAAAGAAATGGTTTGGGTTTAATAGACATGGGTAAAATCTCTCCCCCTTGGACGCCTTCCCTCTCTTGTGGAAACTGAGCCCCCATATCTCCATCTGTGTCCATATGCAGCTGGTGATACATTTGATTTATTATACTCAATATACATCATTTACATATTACATCGCTTGGACCTTGACCATACATTACATTTACATTTTACACATCACTAGTGTTGGAACATCAAGCATTGATGGTTCATCACACATTTCCTGGGTTCAGCTGGTTGAGCGGTATACCCACATCTGGATACAGTCAGTTGAGCGATTGATCAACACACTACATCAGTCGGTTGAGTAGTCGACATGCCTATTGGTCGGATAGTCAACCAACAGACGAATATAGTCGAGTGGTGGATCAACTAGCCTAGAAATCGATTATGAGTTAGACACATAAGCATTCAGGTCGAGAATTGTTGTCGAGATGACTTGACAGCGTGGATTTGACAGAGTGAAATTTAGCAATCGACGGTTATATGTGGACAAGATCCTTCAGATTCTATGGAAGTTGGTTAGATCTTGAGGCTATAAATAGCAGACTCCTTGGGTCATTATTAATATACCGATCAAGTGATCATGATGATCAAGAAATCAAATATGCACCATGATGTTATGATCATAGTGCGCTCTGCTCAAGTATTGTAACAATGTCTTTAGACACCATCCTCTATCTTTGAAATGTTTTGTTCCTCTTCAATTATTTGCAATACTATGTTTTTTGTTTTCATGTCGTGTTCCACCCTATTCCCCAAGATGGTATTAGAGTCAATGGTTTAAAACCTCGACCTATTATCTACAAACCTTGTTGAGTCGGATCTATTGTGTGACTGACTCTGAGGTGGTGGTTTGTTTATTTGAACTTGTTGTAACCGACCAGTTTATGTCTAGATATCAAATATGGCTTCAGATATTGATCCTATTTTTTTGAACGGATCAAATTATGTAGTATGGGAACCAGATATGGATACCCTACTGAAGAGAAAATGATTGTGGCAATATATGAATGTTGTGATTCCAAATCCAACAGATGACTAGGAAATTTTTTCTATTGATGGAAAGAAGGATGAGGCTATAAGGGTCATCATGACCTACATCTCGTGCGAGATTGAATTTTACCTCAGTGGAATCAACTTCCCTCATCAATTCTGGAAGAATATGAAGTCGTTGTTTGACCAAGTTGATGAGAACCATGTCATGCAGTTGGAGAAAGAGTTGATCTCTTTCGATCCTCATTATTTTGACATAATGGATGTCTATTTGGTGCATGTCAAAGAGTTCTAGTTGAAATTGGGAGAATGTGGAAAGAACTATCACAAGAAATATGGACAACTCATCGAGTTGGTCCCGATGAACTTGAGAACACCATTTGACGTGTTCGTGTCAAATTTCTACACCAAATGGAAATCATGCAAGGAAGATGGTAAGATTACACCTTTGAAGATTTCTATGGCCTTCACATTATTGATCAACATACACTGCTTGAAGAAGGAAGGCTTGGTGGTAAACACCAGACCCATTTTTTCAAGGAAAAGAACAAGATGGATATCAAGCATAGAGTATGGTTTGGTGCCTCTACATATAAACTTGCATACCACGACCAAAAACCTAAAGGGAAAATAGATGCACCTTGTGGAATTTGAAAGAAGAAGACATGTCAGTACTGTGGAAAGACTGAACACATGGAGAAAGTTTTATATAAGAAGTGAGACGATTTAGAGGAGAAGGTTAAATGCCTTGAAGGAGATGTTTCCATTGTACGTCGACCCACTGATAATTTCACCTTCCAAGTCAGAACTTCTCAGGCTTTGTTGTCCCATTTTGCACAGAAAAAATGGGTATTCGACTCTTGGTGCACTCATCACATGTATAAGGATGCCTCCTTGTCCACATGGTTGGATCAAGCTAACAAGAGGAAAATATATGTTGTTGATGATTTTTCTTTGGATGATGTTGGTCAGGGTGATGTTATGTTGACATGGGAATATTTTCAACGTTTATCATGTGACAAATCTTAGTGCCAATTTGTTGTTTGTTTCTCAAATAACATAGATAGATAAGATTGTGTAATTTTTTCCAGATCGGTTCTATGTTCGTGATTTGAATAAAGGAAAGTCGATTTTCTCCGGTAGGCTTCTCGACTTGACGAACAGTTTGTACAAATTCTATGACATGACTTGATCTAACACTAAACCGATTGCACTTGTTGCTCACAATGATGAGATAAGTCAAATTTGGCATGAGTGAATTGGACACCTGAACTTCCAAAGTTAGCAGGTGCTCGCAACTCATATCATGGTTATTGATTTAAAAAAGGTGTTTCCCCCTGAAAGAGTTTGTAAGGGTTGTGTACTTGGTAAGCATCATCATGCACCATTTGACTCTAACAAAGCGTGGTGAGAACAAAACCTACTGGAGTTGGTTCATAGTGATGTTTGTTTCATAAATTTACCTTCACTAGCAGGTGCAATGCATATTTTGACTTTCGTTGATGATTTTTCTCGCTTTGCATTGGTTTACTTCTTGAAGAATAAGAACATTGTCTTTGAAAAGTTCAAGGATTTTAGAGCCTTTGCTGAAAAGCAATGTTGTCGAACCATCAAGTGCTTGAAATTAGACAATGGTGGTGAGTATGTAAATAAACCTTTTGAAGAATACTTGGTTTGATCTGGTATTGATTAGCAGCGGTTGGTTCCTCACACACCTCAATAGAATGGTGTAGTAGATGCAAGAATCATATGTTAGTCGAAATGGAAAGATGTCTTTTGCAGGCTAAAGATCTATTTCCTCGCTTCTAGGATAAAGTGGTGTATTGTGCAAACTATATGCTCAATCACATCTCGACTCGAGTTGTTCCTTCAATGATTATAGTCGAACAATGATGTGTAAAAACGCCTTTAGTCATCCACCTGCATGTGTTTGGATGTGTTTCCCGGGCTCACATTTTTTATGATTGCAAAAAGAATTTGAATCCAAATATTCATGCTTGCATCATGATGGGATAGTCTAAAGATTCAAAATCCTATCGACTATTTGATCCTGTCAAAAAACAAATGATTACTAGATGAAATGTATGGTTTGATTAGAAGTCTTCTAGAATCAAGTTGTTGAATTCCTCCTCTAGATTGTTGCAGTATGATCCCTTTGATGTTGTCTCTGACACTAGTTCTCCTATTCCATACTTCATTCCTTCAACTGGACAGTCGAACCTTGTTCCTGTATCAACTAGACCATCGACCTCCAAGTTGACTAGTCTTTTGTCCTTTGTTTCCAATGGTCCGCATATTAAAGACCCTCAAAATTATGATCTACTTGCTAAAGTAAACCATAGTTCACCTATTTATTAGCTACCCATATGGGTAGTGTTGGAACTTGGTCATGTATTAAGGAAGAAATCCAAGATTAAATAAGAAGAAATAAAAAGCATGAAGTGCGCGGAAGACACACAAACCGAGGAGGGGTCAAAGTGGTTAAAGAAGCATAAAAAAATGTGTGAAGTAAAGGAAAGAAAATCATTGGAAGAGAAGATCTAGGAAGAAAAAGCAACAAGGAAGATGGAACATGGACAAGTCAGCAAGTAGAAGAAGACATCAATGGGTTCTTTGGAGCACCGCATGGAGAAGAAGGAGGAACAGGTCAGCGAAGTCCTGAAAAGGCAGGTTATGTGGACCTAGGGTTGTCTAAGAGTCGTGAAATGTATAGAAAGAGGTCTAGAAGAGTTGAGAGGGGTTTGTGATTGTTCGTGATTGTTTTCATTGTTGTTATGGTAATAACAAAATTGAGAGATATAAGTGTTTGTATTCTGGATCTTCAACTGGGTGCGAAGATGAACCCTGCAACTGGGTGCGCAGGGAGGGGAAGTAGACAGGAAGAGAGAGAAGAATCTACAGCTAAGTGCACAGATAGAACTATATGTTTCCATCTATTATATCAAGAAACATAGTTTTGTGGATGTATCCCTAGGGAGAGGGTCAACCACGTAAATCTTGTTTTTCTTTGTTGTTGGGTATGTGTTATATTATTTGCATGTGTGTGTGTGGGCACGTCAGATATGACAATTGCATCTGACGATCCCTCGTAGTAGTGATCTGCTTGTGCCATGTTCACCGAGCGATTTCCTAGGGGGGTCCCAGGGGGGGGCAAGTATCCCCCCTTGGTTATGCACAACATTCAAGGCAGTGCCCTGAAATTTATTTTTGGGCGATTTTTGCTATTTTTAGCGGTTTACTAAACATAATCCCGGTTTTAGGGATTAGGGTTTTGGCATATACGGAATACCTAAAAACATTGTATAGTGAATGGTGAAATTCGATATAATGAATATAAGAAAGGTTTTCCCGGTTGAGGGTTTCCGGTATAATATCTCTTTGTACTATGTGAATGAGCCATTGATTAAATTTTGTTTTTATTAAGAATCTATATGCATTGCTTTACTTCATAGGTTTAAAACTTACATGTGGTATCAGAGCTCATTTTTGGCTTCAGAGGGACGCCTTTGTTGTTGAGGGTTTGTCTCGATCTTGATAGATCAAGTTTATCTTGGGTTTGTGATAAACCTAGGTTTAGTGGGAGCTTTTGTAGTGGTGATTTGAGTGTATAAAGAGGAATGGCGAGTTATTCTAGAATCGAGATAGAGAAGTTAAATGGTAAAAACTTTGAGCTATGGAAGTTGAAGATGGAGGACCTTCTTATAGACAAAGAACAATGGATTGTTGTGGATCCTGGTACACCGCCAACTGGTACGCAGCCTATTGGCACACAGACGACTGGTACACAACCTACTAGTGCACAAACTACTAGTACACCACCCACTGGTATGTTGGAGGAAGATTGGGAGAAGTTGGACAAAAGAGCAAGGAGTACTATTCGACTCTTCCTGGTAGATTCAGTGTTGTTGAATGTCTCAGGAGAATCTACAACCAAGGAACTATGGGATAAGTTGGGGAATTTGTATCAATCAAAGTCCCTGGTAAACAAGTTGTTTCTTCGAAAGAAGCTGTATCATCTTAGGATGGAAGATGGAG
>SNQJ01S0029692.1:80728-107390 GCA_010110895.2 Picea sitchensis | reverse complement strand
GGTGAGATTTTTTCTTCTGTTTCTAAGTTAGCTTCTATTGGATTTATTTTATCTATTACTTTTTCTTTTGATATTGAAGTGGAACAAATGGATGTGAAGACAACATTCCTACATGGGGATCTAGAAGAAGAAATCTACATGAAGCAGCCAGAAGGCTTTGTAGTGAAGGGAAAGAAATAGTTGGTTTGTAAGCTAAAGAAGTCACTATATGGTCTGAATAAATCACCTAGGATGTGGTACCAAAAGTTTGACACATACATCCTTGGATTGGAATTTGTAAGATGCAGGGCTGATCATTGTGTATATTCCAAGAAGGTTGGTAATCACTTCATTTATGTAGTGTTGTATGTTGATGACATGTTGTTGGTAGGAAATAACATGGATGTTATCAAGGAAGTAAAATCGTATCTATCCTCCAAATTTGACATGAAGGATCTCGGTGTTGCTAACTTCATTATGGGAATGGAGATTAAAATAGATCGTGCAAACAAGAAACTCTGGTTGAATCAAAGAAAATATGTTGAGACAATATTGCAGAGGTTTAATATGCATGGAAGTAAAATGGTCAAGGTTCCTATTCTTATAGGTGTAAAGTTATCTATAGATCAGTGTCCCAAGACATAGGAAGAAGAAGAGGACATGTCCCATGTTACGTATGCCAGTGCAGTTGGTAGTTTGATGTATGCAATGGTCTATACTAGACCAGACATTGCACATGCAGTGGGAGTTTTGAGCAAGTATATGTCAAAACCAGGGAAGGAGAATTGGACAACAATAAAGAGGGTCTTCAGGTATCTACGTGGCACTACTAGTTATGGATTATGCTACCAAGGAAGAACATGATTGGACAGAGTGTTGGACATACATGGTTTTGTTGATGCAGACTGGGTTGGAGATCTGGATCGCAGAAGATCTACAAGTGGGTATGTGTTTAACCTATTTGGAGGAGCAATCAGTTGGATGAGCAAAAGACAGGCTGTAGTGGCACTCTCAACTACAGAAGTTGAATACATGACAACTACTCATGCAAGAAAGGAAGAAGTATGGTTACAAAGATTGTTTTCATGTATTGGGTTGGTACAAAAAGCAGTGAGATTAGATTGTGACAGTCAGAGTGCAATCTTCCTGGAAAAGAACCCAGCTTATCATTCGAAGACAAAGCATATTGATGTTCAGTGTCACTTTGTGAGAGACGTGGTTGAGGAAAATAATGTGTTGCTGGAAAAGGTTGACACTTTGAAGAATGTTGCAGATTCATTGACAAAGTCTGTGAGCACATACAAGTTCTCCTGGTGTAGAGTAACAATGGACATTGATGCCCTGGATTGTTGATTATATAATCCCCTGGATATCTGGATGCAAAGAAAATAACAAGTCGGAGAATGTTGGGTATGTGTTATATTATTTTCATGTGTGTGTGTGGGCACGTCAAATATGAAAACTGCATCTGATGATCCCTCAGATATGTGTGTGGGCGGTTTTTGCTATTTGTAGCAGATTTTGCTATTTTTAGCGATTTACTAAAAATAATCCCGGTTTTAGGGATTAGGGTTTTGGTATCTACGGAATACCTAAAAACATTGTATATATTGTATAATGAATGGTGAAATTCGATATAATGAATATAAGAAAGGTTTTCCCGGTTGAGGGTTTCCGGTATAATGTCTCTGTGTACTATGTGAATGAGCCATTGATTAAATTATGTTTTGCTTAAGAATCTATATGCATTGCTTTACTTCACAGGTTTAAAAATTACATTTGTGTGGTTGATACTGTGTTATTTTCTATCTGTTATATTGTTATTTCATTGTTGTTTTCCTATTAAAGGTAGGATATATAAGCTAACTTGCGAAGCTAAGTGTAAGATGGTTAAAGAATCTCTAGGTTACATTGCATGGTTGTTCTGGAATCATTTTGCATTTCCTCTGGTTGTAGACACATGTGTCATGCAACCCCCTATTGCTACTTCGGGTGAGATTTCATCTGCTTCAAAGGTGTTGCTGAAAGGGCCAGTAGTTAGGGTTTGTTGGTGCACTATTACAGTTGAACCCTGGGTCTGCCCCTGTGCTAACAAATGGTTCCATTGTCGGGACCAAGATCTTCTTGAGGGAATGTCAAGGTGGTTTCCGTCGAAGACAAAGATTCATAAGTGGATAGAATAACAAGAAAGGGACTTCGCCGAAGCTCAGAACAAGAACCCTAGCATTAGTATGGAAGACTGGTTGGGAAGGTACATCTTTACCGACATGCATGAGATTTTCTTTGCAGGAGTTCATAAGGAGTTTTATGAGTGGTTAGATATATCATCATACACCCAGTTCGAGATAATATCTAGACCACTTGTTGTTTGGACGTCGACGCTAATCAAGAAATTCAAGAGAGTCGATAACGTTGTGTCAAGAGTAGTAGATCTCTGGTTTGATAGCACTATTGGAGGATACATTATTGAATTTTCTATTGACATAGTGGAATCATATAGCCAAGCAGAGAGATATTTCTTCAAGGGACCTAGAGGAAAGTTTCTACATTTTTTGAAGTTGAAGATTAAGATGATATTGCATGAGAATAATATCTTGAAGATACAATAATTAGTTGGATTTTAAAGCTAATGTTCAAGAATTCAGACAACGACAGTGACACAGACGATGGACACACACGTAGTGGGAGATCATTCAGAAAGGTTTCTCAACCGACCTTTTTAAGTAGAGTTACAGGCTAGTAGCACAAGACGAAGATTTCTACAATGAAAAAAAAGCAGGGAGATCAGCCGAAGAGTATTCATAGTTCATAAGGGGAGAGGAAGTAGAGACTGAAGAACTTCATGAAGAAGAACCAGAAACTTCAGGGACTCAACCTACTGTGGAAGTAAGTATTATTACCCCTTCTGTTGTTGTAGCAACATTAAGTAACCAGAGTAATCAGAGTAATAAGAGCGCTCAGAGTACTATTACAAGAAGTGTAGTACATACTCAGTCAAGAAACCAAGGAATATCCATGGCATATGAAATGAGGTTACCCATTTTCAGAGGAGATGGATCTGAGGATCTTGACCAACACTAGTTATTATGCGAAACTGTATGGAGAATTAAGCAAGTCATCGACGAAGCTGTTAAGAGAGCTCATTTTAGTACTACCTTGAGGGATCACACATTGAGATGGTATATGAAGTTTTCTTCAAGATCCATACAACCTAAATCATTGAATGACATTAAGAATGTGTTGAGTGCAGAGTTCAAGAAACCTAAGTCGGAGTCACAATGCATTACAGAGCTAAAGGAAATCAAACAGAAGGTGACTGAACCTGTTTGGCAATTTCATCAGAGGTTCAAGACCTTGACATGCCACTTAAGTTTTTAGATTATAGACGAACAACATAAGGAGTGGTTCATCACTACCCTCCTGCCACATATTAGAGTTCCTCTGATGAAACAAAAGGTCTCTTCATAGGCTGAAGCATTAGAGATTGCCATGAAACTAGAAGCAACCCCTATAGGAGAAACCAGTCCAGGTATGATTCAGATATTGAATCAATTAACTAGTTTATCTTTACAGGTTGAATATATGAATAAAGATAAAGGAAAGGAGAAAAGAGAAGACATCTGGTGTATCATATGTAAATTAGAAGGCCATGATAAAGAGCAATGTCCCCTATTTAATGAATACTTGGGCTTTGGAGCTCCTAACCCTTTGAAGCAGGATTTTTTACCCTGGTGTGAGGTATGTAGAACTAGACATTGCCCTGGTGAAGGTTATTATATGAAGAAATATGTCAAGACACCCACCAATATTTATTGCACATTCTGTAAATATGTGGGGCATGATGAGAAGGACTATAGGGATTATGACCTCATGCATGAAAGGTCAAAAGATGCATGTATAATTCAAAGAGAATTACAGCAGGAAGGAAATGCTACACAGTTCAATTCCCCAGGAAGAGGAAAATTCAACCCTCGTGGTGGGTTTAGAGGAAGAGGACGAGGAGGAGGCACGGGTCGAGGCTGAGGTCATATTATTTTCTATAACTGCATCCAACTAGGTCATTTGGCAAGGGATTGTCAAAACCCTTGTACTAATTGCAACTACTGTAATTCATTTGACCATGTCATTCAAGACTGTCCAATTCTGTTAGCTAAACTTCAGGAAAGACGAGGTGGAAACCAACAAGTCCAACTGATATAATCTAAAACTTGCAGAGAGGATCCCAGAGTCATTGTTATTACTAGGGGAGGCACTATTACAAGATAATATCAGGTGACCCCAGGAAAGACTACAAATGGACCAGGGATCAGAAGAGATGCAAAGAAGACACAATTGTTTGATCCAAGGAAAGAAAGGCATACTTTTGAAGAAGAAAGGAGAGAATTTGTAGGTGAACAGGCTTCTTCATCTCAGGCACAACCATAAGTAAGGGAATGTGAAATGCCTTCAACATTTGCTCAGTCTTCCCTATCTAGACAAGGAAAAAAGGCAAGAAAGCTTATGGATTTCTTGTATACTTGTATCAATTTGATTAAAGATGAAAGAGTTGTGCAGGAACTACAACACTTGATAAGACAATATGAGATTGGAAGGGTAGATCCTCTGCTAAGTAGAGTTGTGAATCAAGTATCTAGAGAAAGGAGGACAAGCAAGGAACTGCACCTTAGTGCTCAAATTAGAGATTACAACATAGACTATGTGGTCCTCGACTTGGGATCAGAAGTAAATGTTATGACGAAGCAGACTTGGGCATTGATGGGAAAACCTAAATTGATTTACTCTCCTATTAGGCTCAGAATGGGTAATCAACAGGTGGTGAGCCCCTTTGGAAGATTATAACATGTCCCTGTGGACATCGATAGGGTAAAGACATTTGCAAACTTTGAAGTGATCAAGATTGTTGATAATAGCTGCCCTTATCCTGTGTTGTTGGGTATTGATTGGGCCTTCAACAATTTGACTATTGTTGACCTAAAAAAAAATAAGAATGACATTTGAAGGTGATGGCCTTAGGGTCATTGCACCTCTTGACCCCGATGAAGGTCGTAGATACACATAACCTATAAGATAAGAAGACCATGCATATGAGCTAGAAAACATCTACAAAATGAGAGCTGGACAACATGATTATATTAATCCCACAACAGATGGAAACCTAAGTTGGCAAAGTGAAAGTGCATTCTCATCAGATTCAGAAGAAGCATTGGAAAATTGGCAGAAAAGAATGTATGAAGTCTCTACATGAAGGTGTGCCAGGTTGACCAAGGAAGTTCGTTGGATTGGCACAAAAGTAAGTCATCTTCCTACATTTGATGGATTGAATAATTTAGAGACATTTTTAGTTGAATTTGAGAGAATTGTACCAATACAACATAGGATGTTGGCACTAGATGAAGCCTTGGAAGAAACACTAACTAGATGGTGGGGAGCACACAAGAATAAAATCAAATAGTGGGTACAATGTCGCACCTTGTTGACAATGCTCTTTTTAGACCAAGCTGAAGGATGCAAAGTTTGATACACAAGTCAGAATTTTCCTAACGACCATGTGAGAAGTTATGAGGAATCTTGGAACAACATTCCTAAAGAACAATGGGTACATAAGTTCATCAACACCTTAGATACTACGCCTATCAACTGGTATTTTCAAGCAGAATTGCGCTTAGCCACTATAGATTGGTATGGTATGATCCATAAATATATAGCTACGTTCTTATTTGAAATCCATTACCCCACATTAGATCATGCTTTACAAATTGTAAGACATAAGGTCTTCGAAGATTCACATAACCCCCCTTTTGAACAAGAAGAAGATGAATCGACTGGGCCTCTTCACCGGTTACAAGGTTGTTATAATAATAATGCCGATGAAGATGATGATCCTAGGAATGTGAACATCTCATAAACTGAAGGACAACGAGATATAGAAGGGCCAGGGTTTGAATTACCTTTTGTTGGGTAGCTTATTAAAATTAAGAAAGTTAATATTGGAACAGAACAAGCACCTAAGTTGGCAAATATTGGAGACTATTGGGATGATGCTACTATTAGTAAGATTATAGAACTATTGCATGAGTATCAGGACTTGTTTGCAACCAAGTTCACAGACCTGAAGGGAATTAAAGGGACCATGGGAGAAATGAAGATCCCTTTGAAAGCAGATGCAAGACCTATTGAGAAGAGACCTTATAGACTGAATCCCAAGTACAGGCAACAAGTTAAGATTGAATTATATATAATGTTGGAAGCAAAAATCATAGAACCAGTGGAAGAATCTGAATGGATCATCCCTATGGTGGTCCAAGATAAGAAGTCAGGAGAAATCAGAATCTATGTATATTTAAGGAAATTGAATGATGCATGTCTACATGATCCATTTCCTACACCTTTTACTGATGAGGTTCTAGATAATGTAGGAGGACAATAAGTCTACTCATTCATGGATGGATTTTCATGTTATCACCAGATCAGAATTGCTAAGGAAGACATACATAAGACCACATTTTCAACAGAATGGGGCTCTTTTTAGTACACTATGATTCCTTTTGGCTTGAAGAATGAACCAACCATCTTTTCCAGGGTGGTTGTCAAAGCATTTAAGGAATTTTTACATAAGTTTTTGGAGGCATACTTTGATGACTGGACTGTTTTTATCCTACTGAAAGACCACATTGAATGTTTGAGATTAATGTTAGATAAGTGCAGGCAATGTCATATTGCCTTGAAATTGAAGAAGTGTATTTTATTTTCACCTTTTGGGGTGTTTTTAGGACACATTGTGTGTAAGCAGGGGTTGTTGGTATATCCTTCCAAGATTGCTATCATTGTTGATATACCTCCTCCTTCTTCAGTTAGACAATTGCACAATGCATTGGGACACACTAGATACTATAGAAAGTTCATTAAGGGTTACACACAGATAACATCACCCATGGAGAAGCTATTAAAAAAGGATAGTAAGTTTCAATGGACAGAAGAATGCCAACAGATCTTCGACACACTAACGTAGAAAATGGTCACTGCGCCTATCTTGGTTTTTCTAGATTGGAGTAAGGAGTTCAATGCTCATGTCAATGCTTCGTCCATTGCACTAGGAGCAGTCCTAGCACAAACTGGAGAAGGATATATTGACTACCCTATAGCATTTTCTAGAAGAAATCTCTCTACATCTGAAATGAATTATACTACCACTGAAAGGGAAGGCCTAGCTATGTATATGCACTGCAGAAGTTTAGACACTACTTGTTGGGAGGACATTTTAAATATTTTTACTGATCATTCTGCATTAAAGTACTTATTCAACAAGCCATTGTTGGGGAAAAGAATATGAAAATGGCTATTATTATTCCAGGAATATGATTTTGAGATTGTGGTCAAGCCAGGGAGAATGAATAAGGGACCTGACCACTTATCGAGGTTAGAACATGGAGAACAACCTACCAGTTTGGATGATACACTACCAGATGCACAGTTGTTGGACATCAGGAAAGTTGATGATCACTTGGCCAAGATAGTCCAGTTTCTGTCCACATGAATGGCACCTCGCGAGTACACAGTCATTCAGAAGAAACAATTGGTAGTCCACGCTGCAGATTTTCAACTTATAGCTGGACAGTTATATAAGATGGGACCAAATGAGATCTTAAGAAGATGTGTTATGGAGTCAAAAAGACCCTTGATAATTGTAGAAGCACATGAAGGCATTGCAGGAGGACACTATGCAGGGAAAGAAAGATCGTAGAAGGTTCTCATAGTTGGCCTTTGGTGGCCCACTTTGGATAAGGATGCTAAGGAATACTACAGAGCCTGCGATGTATGCCAAAGAGTAGGGAAGCCATCAAGAAGGGATGAGATGCCTTTGGCACCTCAGTTAACATTACAAGCATTTGAGGAATGGGCTATCGACTTTGTGGGACCGATCAACCCACCAGGAAAGCACACAGGAGCTCGATATATCATCACCGCTATAGAGTATTTGACCAGATGGGCAGAAGCAAGAGTAGTTAAGAACTATAGTGCAACTATAGCTACGCGATTCATATTTGATGATATCATAACCAGATTTGGATGTCCGAAGGTCCTTATGAGTGATCAAGGCACACACTTCATCAACAAGACCATTGAAGCCTTGACTCAGGAGTTCGAAGTTCACCATAAGAAGAGCACACCATACAATCCACATGCGAATGGTACAGTTGAAGCTTTCAATAAGATCTTGGAGACAACGCTGACTAAGATTTGCAGTATCAACAAAGATGATTGGGATTTGAGAATTCCAACAATATTATGGGCTTATCAAACTAGTTACAAAAAGTTAACAATGGAGACCCCCTTCAAGTTAGTTTATGGCCAAGAAGCAGTAGTACCTATGGAATATTTGGTCCCTAGTTTAAGAATTGTAGCATTTACAGGTATGGATGACACCAGCGTTGTTCAATATAGTCTCACACAGTTGATGGAACTAGAGGAAGACAGGTTCATTGCAAGTTTTCATCAGCAGGTACAAAAAGAACGAGAAAAGGCTTATCATGACAGACATATCAAGAAGAAAGCATTCAAACAAGGTGATTTGGTACCTGTATATGAAAACAAGTTCATGAAGCATCCAGGAAAGTTTAGGACACATTGTCTTGGGCCATTCGAGGTTTCCTATGTTACAGAAGGTGGAGCTGTGCAGTTGAATACCCTTAATGGAGAATGGAAGGATGGATTAGTAAATGGGAGTCAGTTGAAGTTGTATTATGACAACTAGACATATCTCAATAAAATCAAGGGAGAAGGGTCTAGGTACTAGGTGCAATTGAAATTGGGTACCATACACAGAAAAGACAGTCTGTACATGGTAGGCAGGGACAGAGCAGAAAGGACAGGTTGCTCTGCGCAGTATGCAGTCAAAGTGATAAAGAAGGTTCAAACCCTACAGTGACTCGGGAAGAGTCACATGTGAGTGTTGGGGGACTGTTGGCCCTTGGTCATGTATTAAGGAAGAAATCAAAGATTAAATAAGAAGAAAGACAAAGCATGAAGTGCACATAAGGCACACAAACCGAGGAGGGGTCAAAGTGGTTAAAGAAGCAGAAAAGGAGCGAAGTAAAGGAAAGAAAATCGTTGGAAGAGAATATCTAGGAATATAAAGAAACAAGGAAGATGGACTGTGGACAAGTCAACAAGTAGAAGAAGACATCAATGGGTGCTCTAGAGCACCGTGCTAGGAAGAAGGAGGAATAGGTCGGCGAAGTCTTGAAAAGGCAGGTTATGTGGACCTAGGTTTTTGGTACCTAGGGTTGTCTAATAGTCATGAAATGTATAAAAAGAAGTCTAGAAGAGTTGAGAAGGTGTTGGGCCCGCGATATGGTTAATCCAATGATGATAATTAGATCCTTTTTGGCCAATATTGTATGTGCATTTTCCTATTTTGAAGAGTTTTGAAGATTTTTTGTGTTAAATCGTCGTGTTTCATACCAGGTATGTATGATTTATGTTTTATGATGGTTTTGAGTATAATTCAACATGTTTTAATGATTTCAGGAAACTAATTCGCATTTTGTGTGTCACAGGGAAAAATTGCAGGTCGTTATTGCATCCGACACTTCGTCTGGCACTCCGTCCAACACTTCATCCTTCACTAAAACCATGGGCAATTTGGCAGTTATCATATCGACGGCCAACGATGGGTGAATTAGAGACATGGGTTTTCTTTTTGCTCGTGGCCTCCAACTACTGAGCTTCTAACAATTTGGATTGGGTTGTTATGATGAGCGTTTATTGGCTCGCCCTGTTTCTAGAATCCACCGGTGGTTAAGAAGCATTGAATGCGATTTGTTATTTTTAGAGGAGGTCGACCCTTCCAGTGGTCGACCTCTCAGCTTGAAAATCTATAAATACCACCTCATTGGTGAGAAAAATAGTTAGGAGAGAAAAAGGATAGTTAAGCTATGTTTTTCCATTTTCAGACATCTTTCTCTAAAACTGTGTTTTTAATTTTAATGTTGAAATCGTGTTGCTTGAGATCATGATTCATCGTTGAGGAGTAGCCACGACCTGCTGGACTTGCTGGGGGGTCCACCAGTGGTCTGGGTGAATATTTAGTCAATTAGCTTATGAATTCATACAATGTAATCGTCATTTATTTTATTTTGTGTACATGAGTTTTATTGTGTTTATTTACTGTGTAAATTGTTGTTCATAATTTAATTGCTTTAGTTCAGTTTTGCAAGTTATTATGAAGGCTAGTGTTAATATGCAATGACCTTTTAATTAGTAGGAACC
This sequence comes from Picea sitchensis, assembly GCA_010110895.2. Classification (NCBI taxonomy): domain Eukaryota; kingdom Viridiplantae; phylum Streptophyta; class Pinopsida; order Pinales; family Pinaceae; genus Picea; species Picea sitchensis. The sequence goes on along the minus strand of SNQJ01S0029692.1, from coordinate 97,142 downwards.
AAATTGCAAGTTTGGATACTAACCCTTGTATGTAATTAGATGGTATTTAGATTTTTCATATGCTAAAATACAGTTTAAAAACAGAGTATTTAGTTCATGGTTTCTTTGGCAAGTTTTGGTGGATGGATAGTTGTTAGTTTTAGTTTTCATTTCTAGTTTTCTTATCTAATTTCCATTTAGTTTTGCTTATTTAGTTGTTATGTAGTTTGCTTATTTATTTTCTTGTCATATGCTGAAATAGAATTAGGAATTAAGTTATGTCTTTATGAGTATTTTCCATTTGCAATTTAAATTGTTAAAATTTGATTAGTTTAATTTATTTCACACAATTTCCTTTCTAGATCTAGGTTGCAATTTTAATTTGAAGTTTGATTATTGAGTTTAGTTTTCAGTTATGAATCTTTAAGTAGTATGAATTTACTTACACTAGCATAGAATGCAATTGAATTTAATAGAATAGTGTTTCCATATTGTTGATGATTAGTGCATAGATCGAATAATCACATGGATATGTAGGGTAGTTGATGTTGCTTCTATAATGACTAAATTCTCACTAGATTGCTTAATTCATACTTTTCACTTTGGTATCAAATTCAATATTGAGTTTATCCCTCTTGAGTTATCATTAATTGTTAAATGCCATCGTGATATTATAAGACACCGAAGACATAACCATCGACACTATATTTGAGTTTTCTTGCTTTTATAGATTAGAGAATAGTTTTCTTGCGTCAGTAGATTAAATAATAGTTTTCTTATCATAGATTAAAGAGTAGTTGTTGATTACCTTTATTGTCATGATGCTTTGAATTTAGTAGATTAAGATTTCATTTCGTAAGTTAGAAGTAATTGTGAAGTTTAATTTAAGAATAGAGTTCACTTGCTTATTAATTTGATTAGTTGCTTATTGAGTAATTTTGATTAGTTTACTTGCTGTAGAAGTTATCATAGGTTAGTTAGTTGTTTTCTTGCTTGAGTACTTGTTTTGATAGGGTAGTTGCTTGTCTATTTACTTTCTTTAATAGGGTAGTTTCTTATTGAATTTGAGAAGGTTAATTAAAGTAGTTTGTTGTTGTTATTGCTTATTAGATAGATTGAATACATAGTTTTCTTTTGCTTATAGTCATGATTAAGTTAGTTTGCTTTAGGTAGGATTTTCATTTTCTTTCTTAGGACTATCCATCAATCCTTTGTTCAAAAGTTACTTAGGGTAAATAGTTTAAGTTTCTTAGCAGTGTTTGATCATTAATAGTCTTTGCTTAAGTAGATTATCCTTTAGATAGCCCATTTCCTTAGTTAGACTATACTACCTCTAGCCTTTCTTCCTTTGCACATATAGTGCTACAACTCTAAGTTTACTTACGCCGGGTTGACAATTTAATTGAGGGTTTTTAGTGTGTTTTTAGTACATATAGAATACCCATCATTTTTGGCATCGTTGCTAGGGAGTTGTCTCAAGGTAGGAATTAGATCATTTCTAAACCTTAGCATTAGTTTGGTGGTGGGGGGAACTTTAAGACGAGAGGTAAGAACCTGCGCATCTGCTATAGCAGGTTCCCCCAAAACCAATGGTAGTTTTTATTTTCTATTTTCTTTCATGAACAAAACTAGAGACCCAAAAGGTAGATACATTAAATCTAAATCAGACCTTTCAACCAAGGTTCCTTTCGATATTTTTGAGGGAAGGAATGTTCCACTTATAAAATCTGCAGATCGATACCGAAAAATAGGAGTTAGCTCAACCCAAAGAGATAAAGTAGTCTCTGAAGAGACTAAGACAGGGAGCACCATAGAACATAAAATTTAAGCATTGATAATAGTGGAACAAGAAGCAAGACCACTCAAGTCTTCTGCAGAACCAAACAATACAACCTTTGTTTTCTTAGCACCATCAGGAGATCCTAACTTTGAAGACATAATTAGTTCAACCAACATAATTGTCTCTGAAATTGACACAGAAACTTTGGCACCAATAACCTCAACCGGCTCGAGTAGAGTCCCAAACACCCAAACAGTAGGAAGACCTTCCCATCAGAGGGATACCTTGTTCTCTTCAAAGATAAAACCATCTAGGTAATCTCTTTTTGGAAACCAAACCAGTATGGATGATCAGGGGGATCAAAACATTGTAAGACATGGGGAGGAAGAAGAAGCTAGAAACCAAACCGAAACTACCTTCAGGTTTCCAATTTTGGACACCACACCGAATGTAAATATGAAAAATATTCCCCTCTTAGAACTTCCCACCTTTTACGGTAAAAGAAGTGAAGACCCCGATACCTTCCTATTTGAGTTTGACATTTTGTGTAGGAGCTACAACTACTTACAATATTCCCAGAAACTAAAACTCTTTCGTGCCACCCTCAAGGACTTTGCACTAAGATGGTTCATGGGGTTGGGAGAATCTAGTATTAGGTCTTGGGAAGCCATGAAATATATATATTTTAAAAATTACCAAGACTACTGCAAGACCAAGGAGTCTCGTAATGATATTCTCAAAATCCAACAGTTAGAAGACGATAATCTCGAGGATTATATGGAACAGTTTGGTTATATCTCTTATAAATACCACGACCTTCCAAATGATGCAATTAGGGCTCTCTTCCTTAAGGAACTTTCAGAGGAATACTTAGATATATTTAACCTGATGGCATCAGGTGACATCTCCCATAAACCATTTGCCGAAATCTGCGAGATGTGTAAGAATTACTCAAGGAGTAGAGCTAAAACAGGAAAGAATGTTTGGGACCCTTATAACAGAAACTTAAAACCAATTAGTTCAGGTGGTATTATGAGAGTAGAGATAGGAAACTTTTTAGAGAATTTCAAAACAAAGATCTTAAGAACAACAGGTTCCCAGTTGGACACCCTAAAGATTAAAAAGAAACAGGAGGAGGAAAATGTAGCAATGAGCATATATTGCCCAAGATGCAGGAGGAATCATTCCTCAAGGGAATTCCCATTAGATAACATTTCAGTTTGTGGATTCTGCACAAAAGACCATTCAACTGAAAAATGTCCATCATTGCCCAGTTTTTTAGCCATCTATAGGAGTGGGGATATTGGGGAATCCTCTTATTCACCTAGGAGGCCATGGTAGCCTAGGAACCAACCTACATACCCAGATCTACAACCTCAAGTTCCACCCTATTATCAACAACAACAATGGAACTCACCAGGTTGGAAAAATTGGTCTGCACAGTACCAACATCCTTGGCCTCAAGGATGGAGAGGAGGGCATAACCAAGGGAACCCTCAAGCTCCACCCGTCTCTATGTTCAACCATCCTTATCCTCTGTTTCCACCGAACACTCCGCAGTTTCTACCAGGTTTTGTTCCACCACCTTTACCTCCTATTTCACAACAACAACCACAACAATATCATAATGCAAGCTCCCCAAGACCAACATTATTACCGGCACAACTAGTGCCCAACCATAATAACAATCCAACTCAACCTCTTCATAATGTTGGTTTGCAACCCTCCCCCTATTCTTGAAATTTTTTCTGAATTTTCGACTGTACATATGTAAATAATTTTGAATTTTGTTAATAAGAAATTCTATAGATTTCTGTAGCTATTTATTTCACTAGGAGTTGACAGTTTCAAGGAAATATAAAAGAAGGATTTTTCTTCAAAATATTGCTATATTTGAACCTTGTTGTCTGCTAAGCATCAAATGAATAATCACTTGTTGTAGTTAGCCATATTTTTGCAAAGATTTTCATCTTCTCTTTTTCTTAAGGCATTTTAAAAAGCAGTTGCTCTTGAAAATCTTCACCACTATATAAGGAAGTGATACGATAACCATCAAGATTAGAGGTCTCTCGTATAGTTTTCCCAAGAAACCTGAGTAAGTGAGTAAAGTATCTTTATTAAAGAGTAACAAGGAGGTATGATTAACGGTTAGTCATGGAAACATCACAATAAATTACAATAGAAGAAAGTGAGTTGAGCCTAGATATACCTTTTTGTTCTTTCCCAATGGTACCATCCATTACACACTAAAAATCTTGATTATATCATATCTTTAGATAGGCCACATCTACTTAAGTACCCCTTACATCAGGTCAATCACTAAGGAATATAACGGAAAGTCATCCTCTAACACAAATACCATCCCAATTGAAAAAAAAAGAAAGAGAAAGTTGTTTTGAGAGATGTTCCCCCATCTTCTTGCATAAAGCAATATTATACTAAAATCTTAAAAGATGGAGGGTCAGTCTCTGAGGGTGTAAGAGGCTAACCCGTTGTGATACTGAACAGGTTTGTAGGAAGATGGTACTGACCTATGGTATGACTAGGTAAACCCTCCAGAGTACTAAACAATCTTGTTGGCTGCGGGACATTCTACCTAGCGAGGATGATAATCTGGCAAAACATAAATAAAAATTTAAACTTGTCATGATGTACGACATTACTTGTAGACAAAGATGACATGAAGTATGTATGGTTAAGCTAAGGTTAATGAACTCCATAAATTTTCCATTGGGAACTAACTTTGATACTATCTTCAAACTATCTCGCCTACCTCTTCTTATCTATATATAGGATCTCTTATCCTATAGGTGGGGCCATCTTCTAACCGTCTCATCATACCAATCTATGAAATTGATCTCTACACTTAACAAGCTGTAAATCTTCGGCTATTGGGAGAACTAACTGGTTTCCTATATTTTTATTGTGAGGTGTCACAATACTTAGGCGTGGGGGAGAGTTTCATGAGTTGACAAATGATAACATTGCCTAGAAGAAGTAAATCTTTGTAAAAATTTATGTGTATTGTTTTCATGATACCAGTTATTACATCAACAGTCATTTTATTTTTGAAATGTTAATCCCTTGTGTGCTATAAATTACTGTACATATCCTTAACAAACCACTTTATTGGTTTATTTTCGTTACATGATGTTCATTGTAGGATTGAAATTACATGTATTATGCGAGTGGATTGAGTAAGCATGGTGGAAAAATCAATAATAACGGAACACTCTGCCTCTACTCCTAATCATTGTGACTGTCAAAACCATTCCAAGACTACAGGCTATCCATTATAGGAGGTAAAAACGCATTTAGCACAGAGGTACCATATGGAGTGTCCTATGAGGTGTTGTATGAAGTGTCGTATGAAGTGCCGAACGAAGTGCCATATGAATATATACACCAGTAACTATCCACAATTTCATGTAGCCAGGAATCAATGGTATTTAATTGAATTATTTCATGGCAATCAAGATTGAATGATGCAAACCTTAGACATTTTCATGATCAAATGTCCAAGTCAAAAGACTTGGACATTGATCTAACTTCTTATCATTATGATTCCCCCAAAACATGCCTTCAAATTCGAAATCGCTCACATATGGAAACTTGTGCGTGCATGTGTGCAACCATTTCCACCCTAGGAGAACTCATACATGGAATTGGGTTATCCCATTATTCCTCACACTCACCTCTACTCATTCTGATTCACCTCTGCTCATTTGCGTTTTCCCTGTTTTAAATGCGCTCAACCTCTATTCATTTCGTTCCTCTGTTTAATTACGCTAGACCTTTGCTCAATGGTACCCTTCCTTGGCCCGATTGCACCCATCCTCTATCAAATTTTTCCTCTTTCCATTTCTCCACACCATCACAATTCCCAAACGGAATGAGTCATCTTCCTACACAGACCTTTTCGCCATCCCTGAGTTTGCACAGTGCATGGAAGTATTTTTGCGCGTAGGCTGGGGGCCATTTTTGTCCCACTTGCAGGGCCATGACAATGGAATTTCAATGAAATTTTCCCTTGGTTTTGATGGGAAGACAACGCATGTGGGGTCTCTCATATTTGGGGTCTCAGAGGAATCCATAGCCACAACCACAAAGCTTCCAAGAGTGGGGGATAGATGGTTTAAAAACCACCAGTTGCTACGATCAAGATATAACAGGGTTTTTAAACTAGAATTTCAGAACATCTCTGGAGATAAAGGATACTCCAAGGAGTGGATAAAAGAGGATATAATCAACCCTCTCATTGTCATCACCAGGTTGATCACATGTGAAGGTAGATATTCCACCTTTAAATCTTGTCACTTTCGATTGTTAGCTCACTTTTAGTTCAATAAACCATTGAATTTTCCCTTCTACTTTTTAAAGAGCTTGGAGAATATGTCCTCTCAAGTGAGGAATAATGTAACCAACCCCCACAATAGCCTCTTTCACCATGGCCTCATCAAACTCCTTTTTTTTATCCGAATTGGAAAAACAGGGGCAAACTTGGGATGAGTTCATTTACCAATTTGCAAACCGTCACTTGACAATCAAGACTAGAAAAAAGACACTAGATCTAAGGATTATTTCTCCATCCAAACCCGACTCTCTGAAAACTCCAAACCCTCCTACACAAGACATTTCTTTACCGAAACAAAAATCCAAGAATCTTGTTGAAACCCTTGCAGCCTCATCAGGCAAAAAGCCCAAGAATCCTATTGCTAATCTCCAGATGCCTTCAATATCTCTTGATCCTACACCCAAAAAGCTACAAGAACTAATTCAACAAGACTTTCCTACAGTTCCCACAAATAGGAGAGGAGCTAATCGATTTAATAGAGGACCCTTTCGAAAGAGTACCTGGAGTACAAGAGGAAAACCTTATGCAAAACCCATGACTACTTCGGACCCTATCCAAGTGTCCTCCGATCTCGAAAGACCTCACAAAAGACTTAGGGAAGTGCCTGCAGACGAATTGAAGCCTCAAATAAAGACAAAATATGAACCTACTTCTCCTCATCAACCACCTATTATTCCTACCTCACATATGCCTACCCCAGATCCTAAGACTAATAGAAACTCTACATATTTCAAGGGATCTAAGCTCTCCTCTGAGATATCTGATCCTTCTCCAGCCATTGAGAAGTTACAACATGAAAATTTGCAGCTCTTGCAACAATTGGAAGATAGGAAGACCGTGGACACGCAACTTCACCATGATAATGAAATCCTCCAAGTAAAGGTGAATTCCCTTCAACAGTTGGTTGATGAGATGACTAAATCCAATCACAACCTCAGGGAACAATTGAATCAACACAAGAGGCACAAGACAAAATCTTCACAGCAAGAAGGAGAAGCTTCTAAAGTTGATCCTTCTCAGCAAGCTTAGTCATGAGGGGCAATTCCGTTTTGTTTGCAGTGGGACCTGCAAAATCTTAGGTGTGGGGGTAATGTTGGGGGTAATATGGTTAATCTAATGATGATAATTAGATCCTTTTTGGCCAATATTGTATGTGCATTTTCCTGTTTTGAAGAGTTTTGAAGTTTTTTTGTGTTAAATCACCTTGGTTCATACTAGGTATGTATTATTTATGTTTTATGATGGTTTTGAGTATAATTCAGCATGCTTTAATGATTTCAGGAAACTAATTTGTGTTCTGTGTGTCACAGGGAAAAATCACAGGTTGTTTTTGCATCCAGAACTTCGTTTGGTACTCCATCTGACACTTCGTCTGGTACTCCATCTGGCACTCCATCCTGCACTAAAACCATGGGTGATTTGGTGGTTATCATATCGACGGCTAGCGATGGGTGAATCAGAGACATGGGTTTTCTTTGTGCTCATGGCCTCCAGCTACTGAGCTTCTAACAACTCAGATTAGGTTGGTATGTTGGGTGTTTATCGGCTCACCTTGTTTCTAGAAGCCATCGGCGGTTAAGACACATTGAATGCAATTTGCTGTTTTTAGAGGAGGTTGACCCTTCCAGTGGTCGACCTCTCATCTTGTAAATCTATAAATACCACCTCAGTGGTCAGACAAATAGTTAGGATAACAAAAGGATAATTAAGCTTTGTTTTTCCATTTCCAGACATCTTTCTCTAAAACTGTGTAAAACTGCATTTTTAATTTTAATGTTTGTTGGCACAGGGGTAGACCTAGGGTTCAACGCTACAACAACGCACCAACAAAACCCTAACTACCAACCCTTTTGGCAACACCTGCGAAGCAGATGAAGTCTCACCCGAGGTAGAGGCAGGGGTGGTTGTAGGACTTAGGTGTCTGCAACCTTAGATGGGACACAAATCTGTGATTATAATACTTAATAGAGCACTTAGCACCATCTATTCATCATTATTTACCCAACATCTACTTCGTAGATAAAATAGAACATCGCAACATTCACCCAAATCTAATATATCTAAGAACTTAGCATAAAGAAATAGATTAGATCTAGCATATTCAAGCACTAAGCAAGTTCAAATAGGTCAAATCTATCATCCAGGGTCATCATAAGCACAAAGCATAAATATATATATATATATATCAAAGCACTTAGCAAGTAAAGAAAGACATAAACACATCAGAACATCGCACAGAGCAGAATAACAAAGTATTTAAATGGTTCACCCCCACCCTGGGACTACGCCCACCAACTCTTCTTCTTTATTAGCTTCAATCAGTCATCTATATGCACAGAGCCACAAAAACCCTACTCCGCATAGGGCAGGAGATCTACGTGCACCTCTCCAGATCCTCCTTCCTTGAGCTAGGTATAGCACAAAGCCTTTCACAGTCTGTTACAACCACTTGCACTTAGCTCTACAAGTTTCTCACAATATGCACAGAGCATCTACAAACCATACTTTTACTTAGCACGTAGCTTATCGGCCTACTACTTATGTCACCTAGATACTTATTTATACTTTACAAAATAGGCCTAAACATGGGTGAACTCATGGGCCGACATTCCCATACCCATTACATATTCCCAAATCCCAAAAAGGTCCCAAAAAGGGGCCGGGATCTCTACTTCGTCTTGCGCTCCATCTTTGAAAGGCTATCGAAGTCTCAAAATAGGTCAAACTTGACCAAGGATCTCCCAAAACTTGGTCAAGGGCCAACAGGCCCCCAACACTCACTTGTGACTCGTCCCGAGTCACTCTGATCTCGGTAGTTCTGCTTCGAAAGCCTCGAGATGGGCTCGAGCTACTTCGACTTGTTGATGTGCTATGACCTCCTGTTCAAAAAACTCTTGGATGACTGCCTCGTTGATAGGCCCCTCTAGACGTTGTTCAACTATAGTAACAACCTGCTCTAGCTCTGTTGCTTGGCCTTCTACCTCTGTAAACAATTGGTAAGCCTTTTCTTGTATAGGTTTGAGTTTTTGAGTTACCTCCATAACTCTTCTCTGGATAGTGTGAATCTGCTGCTCTTGGGATCGCTTCATTCTTTCCACAGCTGACAGGGGCTTCAGCTGTGCTTGTATCTTTTCGATTTGATACTTCACCTCTTGGAGCTGCAACTCCAGTGCCTTCATTTTTGGATTTTTCGTGAGTTTCTCGTAGGTCCAGGCACTACGATTAGTAAGTTTCTTGCATTCCATAGCAAGGGATTTTATTCACTCAACTGCACTTCGAGCAGTTTCTTCTCTTTGATCCCTTACATCCTGTGGGGTCTCGGGCATTGCGCGGATATCTAAGTCTGATATGCGTTGCTGTAACTGTTGGATGACTTCTGTGAGATGTTCTACTTGCTGCAAGACTCGGTCCTCTGTCTTTATTTCTATAACAGTCACAGAGCGAAGTGCTCTGCTGACCACTTCTTTCACTTCAAGTTGCTTTGCAAGAAATTGTTCTTTTCCTTTCTATAGCTGTGATTTTTCTTCATCAAACCTCGCTTGGAGAGAAAGATTTTCCTATTCTGCAGCACTGCGTTGCTCTACAAGTACTCCTTGTACTTGCGTCAAATCCTGGGTGGCTTGTTCGATTTCTTCCCGTGCTCGTCGAAGGTGAGCTTCGACTGTATCGTCTAGGCGATGGAATTGGGTTGGCTCATCTCCCAAATCTGGTTCTCCTGGCACAGTGGAGACTATGTGGATGGACTGTAGGGCCTACTCTACCCCTCAGAGTTTAGTCTCAATTCGATCATACATCTTGTCTTGATTTTCTTCTTGTTTCTCTGCTATTTCCAGCGAAGAATATTGCAGGGCTGCTATGAGGAAGTCGAAGTCATCGGAGGTGACGAGATTCTGCATATTGGTCATGGTGACCTTTGATTTCTTCCGGGAGGAAGGTTTCGGAGGTGAACCTTTCCTCTTCTTCAGGGGATCAACCTCGTCTCCTTGCTTCTGTTCAAATTCTTTGTCATTCAACTATTATCCATCACCTCCTTGCTCTGGTGATGTGGAAGTAGTCTTCATGGATGCGTTGTCTATCTCTTGGACTTCTTCAGTATTCTTTGTTCTGCTAGGTCTGGGTGTATCCTACGCAGTTTCTGGGTTGTCGATGTCAGATATCTCCGCAGGTTCTGCTGGAATAAGGAGATCCACTAACCAGTCCTTAGTGATCTCCCTCAAGTCCTCCTCCGTCATCTTATAGTAGGATTGAAGTTTTTGCTTGTGTTCATCGACAAGCATTGTGATGTAAATGAAATGTCGATCTGCATTGAACTTCATCAAAGGTTGGAACCGGTGTAGAGTTTTTGGAGTCATGCGAGGCCCGGACTAGATGGCTATCTTTAGTTGATTATATTAGGTATGAAAAACAACATTTGACTGCCACTGTTTATTCATGTCGCTTGAATACCAAAGGGTAACGAACTTCGTGAGTAGTTGTTCAAAAGGGTCAATGTCCAGGAAGGTCGCACCTTACGACATCTCCCAGGCAATAAAATATATAAGGATCAAGAGCCAACTGAAATGAAATTCATATCCTTGATCCTATGCTTCTCTGCAGTCGAGTTCCAATTGGTTTACCAGGTACTTCACCCAGTTCATTTGAAGGCCTTCTGCACACTTCCCTGCGAGGTTGACTACAAAACCGGTGACTTGGGTAGGTCGGTTCTTTCTTACTAACTTACTTGCAATCAACTGACAGGGGAGGCACACTGCACCACTCTGGATAGAAGCTACCTTGTAGCCTCACGTCCCCTTCTCAACATCGCTGTAAGTGTCCTTGATCTTCTGTGCTAGAGCGCGATCCATGACTTTTCTGGGGTAAAAATCTTGTGGATCAGGTCCTTGCATACTCAATCCTGTGATCCAATTGATCAGCGTTGGATCAAATGTTTTACGATGGTTTAGCCACAAATAACCGCCATGGTAACAAGACAACAACAACTTGATGCATGCATTCACCTCCTGGTGTCTTCTGAAGTGGGGAATCTTCATGACGTTCAGCAGGGTGGACTACATGAGGTTCATCGTCCATGGCTGGGGGATTATCTTTGAATTCTTCCCCTTAGTTCTAGTCAGGTACTTATGTGGGGCGAGCATGTTATAGAATTTACAATCTTCGAGGTTGAAGTCGCTAAACTTCAATGCTACAATCTTATCTTGGTTTGCTCAAACTGCGCGTATCCCCTTTGGAAGGTACGCTGTAACCAAGGTGTACTCAAAATCTCTAGGTATGTTGTCTAGATTTACTATGCCACTCAAAGGTGGACTATAGGTGGGTAATATAGTCGGGATCAACTTGGCATTCACGATATCGTCCCTATGCTTGGTTCGTTTTTCATCTAATGTCCGGGATGGTCTGGCTCTGCAAGCAGTCGATGAAGATTCTTGTAGTTCTCTCGTCGATGATGCTTTTACACTTGTATACATCGACATGAATCTTTCAGTCATGAGGTCGATCAGAACTTCTTCAACAACTTTCTCTACAGCGCTCAACTCATTCGACATACACACTCAGGGTTAGAAATCTTTGGGTTCGAAGGTTAACATAGACACTGCAATAGGATAGAGGGAAATAGCATAATGACCACTGTGTAAAATCAACAAGTCTGCGAGCTCAAATTCACGGTTAGCAAATGTGTTCTCGGTGCATGGCGCGACGAGATAAATAAGTAACTTGGAAACAGGTCGCTTGCAATGGGCGAGAAGCCTTCATTAACTCTATTATGTCCGTTATGGCATTGTCCCAATGGTCGGATGGCGAGCTATCTATCCATAAATGTATTTCTATCCATTCAGAGCGTAAGTCTAACAATTATAATGTCCCCAACGGCTATATTTCCTCGCCATGGCGAAGTGCCATGTGTCGTTGTTCTGATATCCCGACGAAGCTCCAGTTTTGCAAATTTTTCTTCTGCGAGGTTCCCTCTGGAACCTTTTGCAACTTGTTCATCTTAACTCTTCTTACTTAGATTTCTAGCCTTCTTTCTAGTGAGCTTCATCTCAATATTCCTTTTTCCATTCTGATTCTTATCTTCTTTTGACATAGTGACTTCGCGCTGTTGAGATTCTTTCAAGGGTAATATTCTTTCTTTATCTGGGATAGATATTTCAGTCTTCTGTGGGTCCTCTATTGTTCTTGCAACTTTTACATCTATGTTGTTGTTTTTAAATGGCTGTGATATGTTCTTCTGTTCTTCAATCAAGTGTGTGATCCTTCTAGTCATGAATTATTTTAACTCTTGCTGCTTCTGCTCTAAGACGTCTTCTTCTTCCTTCCTTCTGGCTTGATCTCTTTCAATCCAAGGTTTTCCTAGTAACATAGTAAATGGTGTGCTTTCCTCAATAAATTTAATAATCTCAAAATCTTCTTCTATAGAAGCTCTATTGGAAGTCATAGGTAGCTTGGTAAGTCTTCCACATAGGGTTATCAATTTTCCTCTGAATAATCCCATTCCTCCCAGTGAAGGAATCATAGGAGGCTTTCCTAAAAGTTCCCAAGTTCTTTCTGTCATAATATTCACCTGTGTTTCCTCATCCAGAACACAGTCAACATCGAAGTCTCCTATTCTTGCTTCAATGCATTCTTTTTCTTTGAAGATCTCTGATAATTTGACATGTCGGTGGTCATTCAGGGTTTGTTTCATATGTAGCAATAATTTTTCTGATTCTTTTTGGGGTTCTGCCATAATCTTAGTTTCTGGATCTGCCCTAGGGTTTTTTTGTCTCATGTTCATTTCTTCAAGCTTAACAATCATTCTAGAACAATCCAATACTTCATGGTCCATAGCTTTGCAAAAAAGACAATTGGGTCTTCTCCCAGGGCATTCCTTAGCGAGATGTCCCAGTTTTTTGCAACTGTAACAGAGGGTTAATCCTCTCCTTCTTTTAAATGATCCCCAACCTTTTCTGTACTGTGCTCTAGGATCATGGTAGCTAACCTACAAAAATTTCTTTCTAGGATCCTACATCCACTTGTTAGTCCAAATATTCTTTCTATGCATAGGTATAACATATCTTTCACTATTCTTTTTAGATATACTCATATCAAATCTTCTTTCATCTATTAATACCCTAGTTTTCAAGCTATGATAGAATCTATCAAACATACCTAGATCCATATTGTTGAAAAAAGAATTTCCACTTATCTTACTTCTACAGAGCACAAATCTTTCAGATCTATATTTTTTCAATATTCTTACCTTTATCAGAGCACAAAGCTTTCAGATCTTACCTCTTTTAATAAAAAATTCTCACTTTTACCTTTTTCAGAGCACACAACTTTCAGATCTTACCTATTTTCTTTAGATCAGACATCTTTTCCTTAGCACAGAGCTTGTCAAACTAAGTAGAGTACTGCGCACTAGAGCAATAGATCTACGCACCGAGATTTCACAATTTCAGGTCGAATCTTTGCACAAAGCTTCTTCTTTCTCAGTTCCCAGCAATCACAGTTTCAGGTCTAAGCAATGGAACCATTTGTTGGCACAGGGGAAGACCCAGGGTTCAACGCTACAATAACACACCAATAAAACCCTAACTACTGTACCTTTCAACAACACCTGCGAAGCAGATGAAGTCTCACCCAAGGTAGAGGCAGGGGTGGTTGCAGGACTCAGGTGTCTACAACCTTAGCTGGGACACATACCTGTGATTATAATACTTAATAGAGCACTTAGCACCGTCAGTTCATCATTATTTACCCAATATCTACTTCGCAGATAAAACATAACATAGTAGCATTCACCCAGATCTAATATATCTAAGCACTTAGCATAAAGAAATAGATTAGATCTAGCAAATTCAAGCACTAAGAAAGTTCACATAGGTCAGATCTAGCATCCAGGGTCATCATAAGCACAAAGCATAAACAAATCTATCTATTTATATCGAATCAATTAGCAAGTAAAGAAAGACATAAACACATCAGAACATCGCATAGAGCAGAATAACATAGTATTTACGTGGTTCACCCCCACCCTAGGGCTATGTCCACCAACTCTTCTTCTTTATTAGCTTCAATCAGTCATCTATATGAACAGAGCCACAAAAAACCTACTCCACATAGGACATGAGATCTACGCGCACCTCGCCATATCCTCCTTCCCCGAGATAGATCTAGCACAAAGCCTTTCATAGTCTGTTACAACCACTTTCACTTATCTCTACAAGTTACTCACAATATGCATAGAGAATCTACAAACCATACTTGCACTTAGCACTTAGCTTATCGGCCTGATACTTATGTCAGCTAGCTACTTATTTATACTTAAAAAAATAGCCCTAAACATGGGTAAACCTATGGGCCAACATTCCCATACCCGTTACATATTCCCAAATCCCAAAAAGGTCCCAAAAAGGGGCTGAGATCCCACGATCTCTACTTCGTCTGGCGCTCCATCTTCGACAGGTTGTCGAAGTCCCAAAATAGGTCAAACTTGACCAAGGATCTCCGAAAACTTGGTCAAGGGCCAACAATGTTGGAAATCGTGTTGCTTGAGCTTGTGATTCATCGTTGAGGAGTAGCCACGACCTGCTGGTGTTACCCATGATTTTGGTCATCATGATGGTGTATTAATGGTGGTGTACTCAGGCTCTTCATAAGAACTTTATCCTGAGAAATGTTACTTTCATCTCTTCACAGAAAACTCATTTTTGAAGAAGGTTCGTAGGCTGCTAATATATTTGGCTACGAGAATGACCCATTCTCGTAGGATTCTTTAAGCCAGGGTGCAAAATTCTCGCACTGTGTTGAATAGTCAGGGTGCGAACTCTTCCTAAAGCATGGAAAAAGATGAATTATCGATGTTTCTAGAAGGGAATCTTCTAGAAGGATGGGTTGGCATTCGAATGGTTATCCTTGTACTGGATTCCCTGATATTTTGGGATCATTCTTATCCAAGTAACTATCTCATTCTCTCCTATATATTGAGGGAATTCTCATGGAAAAGGTTAATCAAGATTCATTGGAGAATTGGTGAAAGAATTGTGTGAAGGACTTAGCTTGAACAACAGCTCGGAGACTCTAGCAAGTCTATCAAGAGGATTTGATCTTCTTCATGCAAGGATTGAGAAAGTGTGTGTGTGTTGGAGCCAAGAGCCATCGAAAGGAAGCTTGCAACATCAAGGCTATCAGGTTGTAATCTTTACTTTCCATTAATATGATACAGTGGCATGTCCCTTTCCCATAAAGCTATTCCACTTTATTGTGTAATTCCTTGATCATACACATAGGTTGACATTTGAATAGATTGTGCTATCTTCACTTTGGTTGGTTTGTGTTGTCTTGGTCTTGACTTCACGAGAGCAGTGGAGTGAAGCGGGAGCAACAAAGACCCTAGGAAGCGATAATAAGGTATGTTATTTGTTCTTACCTCCTAGTTAATTCAATGGTCAAAACTTAGGGAAAGAGTCATGTCCTGTCCTGTTTTGTTCTAGATCCAGGTGGGTCTAGGGAGATCTATTAGTGTCTGAACCTACCAATTAATCCGATAATAGCTAGGGGGCCCACCAATGTTCTGGGTGAATATTTAGTCAATTATCTTATGAATTCATAAAGTGTAATCGTCATTTCTTTTATTTCCTATACATGAGTTTATTGTGTTTATTTACTGTGTAAATTGTTGTTCATAATTTAATTGCTTTAGTTAAGTTTTGCGTGTTATTATGAAGGCTAGTGTTAATATGAAATGACATTTTAATTCGTAGGAACCAACTTGCAAGTTTGGATACTAACCCCTGCATGTAATTAGATGGTATTAGATTTTTCATATGCTGAAATAGTGTTGATTAAGGTTGGTTGTCATTGATGTCAACCCTTGAAGAAATCCCCGCAACACAAAGGTTTGGGTAATGGACCCAATATTGTTTGATGTAAAGATGATTCATTATTGTCTTGTCATGGTTGATAAGAAGTAAATATGGATGAACTCCAAAGTCATCCCCTTATGGTGAAAGCCCTCACGGGAAGACGCTTTGTGGAATAAGAGAACCCATGCTTAATTGTGGAATAATGAGAAGAAGGACAATGAATTTTTCAGGTAACCTATCCTAGATGGATATTTCTTGTCATTCCATTTCCGGTGGTATGTGGAACGTCACATAACTCCTCATGGTTAGAGAGTTATGGCCATGAGAAGTTGGAGACCCCAGGTTTGGGTAATGGACCCAGGTTTGGGTAATGGACCCAAGTTTGTTTGATGGATAATGGTATGTGTTATGATATATTTTCAGATAATACTATTCTATATGGATAGTACATGTCAT
>SNQJ01S0029692.1:38841-67654 GCA_010110895.2 Picea sitchensis | reverse complement strand
AACTATATGCCAAACCATCCAAATGTTTATTTGGGGTGAAGGAGGTAGATTATTTGGGTCATATTGTATCTCATGAAGGTGTCAAGGTAGACCCTAACAAGATTAAATCCATGATGGATTAGCCTATTCCCAAAACATTGAATAATCTTAAAGGATTTTAGGGTTTGACAAGTTACTATTGCAAGTTTGTTCATAACTATGGAAGAATAATAGCACCTTTAACTGCATTAAGTAAGAAGGATGCATTTTCATGGAATCCAGAGGCAACTCAAGATTTTGAAAAACTTAAAGAGGCAATGTGAAAATCTCTTGTCTTGACCACACCAGACTTCACAAAAACCGTTATTGTGGAATGTGATGCCTCGGTAAATGGAATTGGAGCTCTTCTAATGCAATAAGGAAGGCCCCTTGCTTTCGAAAGTCATCCACTCAAGGGACAAGACTTACACAAACCCATTTATGAGAAGGAAATGATAGCAATAATACATGCATTGAATCAATGGCACCCTTACCTAATAGGTAGGCACTTCAAGGTCAAAACAAATCATGACAGTCTTAAATACTTATTGGAACACAGACTATCTTCATAAGAGGAACAAAAATGGGTGACCAAGATGTTGGGTTATGACTTTAAAATCATCTACAAAAGGGGAAGAAAAATGTTGTGGTAGATTCACTCTCAAGAAATGATGAATATGTCGAGTCATTTCTCTGTGTTATCTCTATCATCCAACCTAATTGGATAACAGAGGCAAGGGATGAATGTAAGAATGACGAAGAAGTGCAGACTCTCATTCAAAGGTTGCAGTAGGATTCTAGTGCATCCGATACATTTACATGGAAAAATAATTCACTATGGTACAAATATCGCTTATATTTATGTAAGAACTCCCAACTCAAACAAAAGGTACTTTTGGAATTGCACACCTCTCTGGTAGGAGGGCACTCAAGATTTTTGAAAACCTATCAGAGGGTCAAGAGGAATCTTTTTTGGGATGGGCTTAAAACCGATGTTCAAAGGTTTGTGATAGAATGTTTGGTTTGCCAACAAAATACGGTGGAAACAATTAAGACCCCATGTCTTTTACAACCATTAGCCATTCCAAGTCAACGTTGGGAGGATGTTTCCATGGATTTCATCAAAAGGTTACCAAATTATGAAGGAAAGTGTCATCATGGTGATTGTTGATAGACTTACCAAGTATAAACACTTTTGTGCACTCTCTCATCCTTTCAAAGCCAGTACAGTTGCTACCGCATTCATGGAGATAGTTCAAAAGCTACATGGAATCCCAAAGATTATTGTAAGTGACATAGATCCCATCTTCACTGGACATTTTTGGACATAATTATTTTCTTGTTTGGGTACTCAATTGGCTCATAGATCATTTTATCATCCTCAATATGATGGACAAACTGAGATAGTGAACATATGTATGGAAGGATACCTTCTTTTCTTTTTCTCTGATAAAAAAACACAATGGTTCAAGTAGCTACCCTTGGCATAATGGTGGTATAACACTTCCTTTCATACTACAACAAAAATGACATCATTTATGGTGCTTTATGGATATCACCCACCATCCATCACTTCTTCTCTAAAACAAAAATCTAAGGTTCAAGCAGTGAAATATCACATCGAGCATCAACAACAAGTTCTCAAACTCTTAAAGGACAACCTGACCATGGCACAAAATCGCATGAAACAACAAGGATATCAACATTGTAGTGAAAGAAGTTTTGAAGTAGGGGATTGGGTATTTTTAGAACTACAACCATAGAAATAGATGTTCGTCAAGCAAGATAAGAAGGATAGTAAATGATCACCAAAGTACTATGGCCCTTATAAGGTGTTGCAAAATATTGGTACTATGGCATACAAATTGGAGCTTCCTACATCTTCACGAGTACACCATGTTTTCCATGTTTCATTCTTAAATAAGGTTATAGGTGACAAGATCCCACTTCAAACTATATTTCCAAAACTTAACAATAAAGGAAAAATCATATTGGAGCCTAAAGCTATCACATACACAATAATTCACCAATTGAGGAATATATCAATTTCAGAGTATCTCATTAAGTGGAAGAAACTACCTACTGAGTATTCCACGTGGGAAGATGAGTATTTTATACAAAATAATTCAGAACTACTCAAGTGTTAAGGACAACACTTGTTTGAAGGGGAGGGGCATGTTAATCCCTAATCTGTGGCACATTACCCCTTAATTGGGGAATATTACATTAATATTGTTATTTTATTTATGTCGGCTTGGGTCCATTAGTTTTAATTGTACCTCCTAGTCTCCTATATATAATAAGGAGAGATTTTCATTTGGAATCATCTTGTAATTGTGAATTCATATGATGTATAAGGAGGTTTCCCCCTTGAAGGGGATTATTATCTAAATTTCTCTCTTTGTTAAGGCGTTGTGTACTTATTATGAGGTTTTTATGCTATTTTGATATTTGGTTCTTAACAAAACCTTTAGCTAAATCCATATTTATCAAGCTCTTCACAATGCTTGGGCTTCAAGAAGCTACAATTATGGGGAGGTGTCATAATGACGTAATTTCACCTCCTGAGTCTCCAGAGACATGTGTTGATGGGGGGGTTTTGGAACATCAAGCATTGATGGTTCATCACACATGTACCGGGTTCAGTAGGTCGAGCGTTCGACCCACATCTTGATACAATCGATCGGGAAATCGAACTGCACACTACACCAATAGGTCGAGTAGTCGACATCCCTATCGGTTATATAATTGACCAACAATTGAAGATAGTCAGGTGGTGGATTGAATATCCCAACAATCGACTACGATTTGGACTTATAGATAGTCGATTCGAGCATCCTTGTCAAGCCGACTTGACAACGTGGATTTGACATAATCAACTCTAACAACCGACGGTTACATGTGGACAAGATCCTCCATATTCTATGGAAGTTGGTTAGATATCAAGGACATAAATAGCATACCCCTTGGGTCATTATCAATATATCAATCAAGTGATCATGATGATCATGAGATCAAATATGTTGTAATACCCCAATTTCCCCCAGATTGTAAATATAATGATATTATTGCTAAAAGACTATGGACAGATCTATTATGTGTGGATTTTGAAAGATGATGAACCTTTTCTAAAGGATGTTATATAAATATTTCTATTATTAATAGAAAAGGAAAATGTTGAATAGATGTTGAAGGGGATTGCCTACATAGGTTATGATGCCATGAGAGGGAATGGTGAGGGGAACTAGTAATAGTTGAGATGACCACTGCCAGGCCAGTACTCTATTAGATTTAAAATGCTCAGACCTAGAATATCTCTCTGTCCCAGATGATTTAATTACCAGTAAATCTAGTGGTTGGTAATTACTCCTCAAAAATCAATGAGAGTATGGGCATAGTAGCCATATGGAAGTTTCTGAACTAACCCACGAATTAGGGGATTTGACCCATGGAATATTTCTATAGAAGGCAAGAAAAAGAGTAAAATCATGGGAGGAGAAGGGGGAAGGACACACATAGTTGGGTGTGCGGATCCAAATCTGAGTGGAAAGTGTGTGGGAAACTCTTCTATTTCTGAGAAAGCAAAGGAAGTGAAGAAATATGTTTTTTGGGTGCGAGAAGCATTGGAAACTGTCTTCAAATTAAGATGATAAACAAGGCTACAAACTTTTAGTGATTGGATGAGAAATCATGAAATAAATAAGAGGGGAGGGAGTTGAGGGACTGTTGGGAAGTAAAAGGACCCCCTTTTTTATGTGTATGATAATTGTTGAAGCTCTTTGTGGAAATATCACCCCCTTTGCTTGGTGGATTGAAGACTTGTCATGCTGAGTTCCTGTAGGTGAAGGAAAGTGGTCTTCATATTTTCTCTTTTGTTGAGTAGAAAGAATTTCCTCTCATGTAATCATACTTTGGATAAGGGGTGGCTAGATGTGAAATCACCAAGAATAGCTATGCCTATGGTTGGGTGGAAAGTGGCACACCCTTCAACAATTTCCAACAATTTCTAAATTTTAGATAAGTGTTTTCTATGCCTTGTAATTCCATGACAAGTTTTTCAAATATTATGGAATTCATGTACTAGTTATTTGAAGATTTTTTCATCTTATTCAAAGAGTGGAATTGTCACTCTAATTATTTGGCTATCTGTGAAATTTGAAATAGGATCTGGGAAAACACATTTTGGTGTTGGTATTCTACTTGTCTTTGTTTGAAAGGAAGGATGTTAGTAATTGTTTGTCACTCAAAGTATGAACATAATGCTAACTTTCCATTGATAGTAATTTTGGAAAAACCTCTAAGTTTTTAGTAAAAGACTGAGCCACTGAATCACTCACAAAACAACTAGGTAGTAGGAAATACAATTGTTGATATAAACTTAAAGATTGCCAACTGGCTTTGGCCACTCTATTGGCTTGGAAAATATGCCAGGTTTCAGAACTTTAGAGAATTTCATTTCTCTATTTGAAGTTAGGAAATTAACTCAAATATTGAAGAGAGGCATAGTATTTAAAATAAATTATAAGGAAAGAAGGAGAAATAAAATTCAAGTTCCTAATTGGAAATAAAAAGAAATTGGGAATTGAATGCATTGTGATTAATTAAGTTTCATGAGTATATGGTAAGAAATGAATTTCTACCACGAATTACATAGTAAATTAATTTCCAAAGGGGAAAGAACTGGAAATAGTAATTATTCCCCAAAAATAACAAAGAAATTTGCATAAAAAGAGGAAGATAGTAATTTTTGGTAAAACTATAGTTTTACCATGGTGGATTTTATTTCCAAGAAATGTAATATCCTGGAAAAAGAATTTAAACAAATAATTTGAATGAATTTATATATGTATTTGTATATTTATATGTTTTCTTAAAAAAATTGAATGAATGGTAAAGACTGGTAATCCTTGGTAAATTTCCAAAGTTTAACAGTTAAATGTCTAAATAAATTGGATAATAAGTTGAGAAAGTTATTTATTGAAATATATGATTTTCATCCTTGTGCCTGAGAACTAGGAAGTTTGGAACTTATTTCCCTTCTGTACAAGGTATTATAATTATCAACATTTCCTTAGATTAGAATCAAAACAATATCCATGGAAAAACTAGCCACCTGTTTTTCCATACATATGGAAACCAAAATAGGTTGGCGCACTGTCAAGTTTTTACTGAAGTTTGGTACAAACTGGACTCCCTAAACTATGCAACAACCTATATACAACCATGCTTGTTCTGAATAGAGAAACATAATAACAACAAAATAAATTAGACTGTGGGCGAACCCAGATTGTTTTCACTATTTGAAGGTTGTGGAGAAAACACATAGGATTGGAAACATGTTGGGCACATGTTCTTGGCTGGCTTGCTTGATAGGGTGTCAAATAGAATGTTTAGGAATCAATAGAGGGTAGTATGGTGGTGAAGTTTCTTTGTTGCATCCCATCTCATTTCGAAAATTAGTTGCAGATTCTCCTCTGAGAAGCACCATGTGTTGGACAATGTGGGAGATGAAGCTACAAGTGGTTGGGAATCACCAATAGGTAGAATCTCTTCTTCCTTCTCCACTGTACAAACATTTTCTTCAATGAGGCATCTTTCCAATTTCAGAGAAAAATCACCTTCCAGAGAATGATGACAAGAAGTGAGGGGCGTGTTATGACTATAACAATTTTTATATGGAATCTAAGTTTTGGGACTTAGTGAGAGGCTAAATTGGTGTAGAGGCGTGATAGAATGGAGGACAGGGCCATATATAGCGGAAGGAGGCTAAGTCTAGTGGAAGTGCAGAGTTGATAGGACCCGACGGGCCATATATCGCAAGCGTTGCAGATCAACGGTCAGGGATCATTTCGGGTGGAGAACTAGCACAGAGGTTAATTCTTGAAAGCGGGTCGAAAATAAAATCGTGGTTTCATTTCAGGACCACGTGGCGCCACCGGGTGCATTTCAAGGAGATAAGCAGTCTATCCCAAACCACTTTGCCTCATCCCCTAAATCGGATGTATATGAAGGGGTGGACCCTTGTCAGTATTTTATGTTTTTTCAAATCATTGGAACATTGGAAGTTGGTGCGACCGCTCCATTCAAAATGAAGCTCAATAGTGCACCAAACTCATGTGTTTTCTGCTCATTCACATGTATTTTTCATCGCCACCATGGACCCTATCATTTTGTCTATAGCAGAGAAATATCCCCCGCGAAACGAAGAAGCCATAATTGATAGAGATTTAGATGTGTTCGACACCGAAATAATCGTCTCCCCCGTCTCTATGTTCAGATCCAATTTTTCAGATAATGTAGGGAAACATATACCCTTTATCGAAGCAGTCGAGGCCTCCATAGTCCCTTACATCATTGAGGTTGCATTCCCTTTCTCAGAATTCATAGGTTGGTGCGCAGAACAATACTCACATGAAGAGAAAGTTGTCTTAAACAAACTAGGGTCTGATGTCATGTGTACCAGTCAATTTGATACATCCTCGGCATACCAGAGTCCCCCTCCGCAGTGTCTGAACCATTTGAAGAATAAAAGATAATCATTGTTTACAAGGAATGTTCCCCCAAGGTAAAAAACCTATTTGTGCAAACAATTGTCAAACCCGAACATATTTCTAAGAGTCTGTCATTGCCAATGAATGTAAATATCTTGGTTATTGAAGTCCAATGGGATTGTTCCATACTCAGTCAGATTTTAGTTTTAGAAAATGAAAAGTATGTAGTTGAGGTCATGTTAGGTTTTCTTTTAACATTTTTCCAGACAGATTCCAGTTAGTCAGTCCACATCATCTTTGAAGGATTCATAGCTGATAATGTACACAAACATCTAGTGGTTTTCCAGTCACTAAGGCACTTCAGGTATTACACATACTTGTTGAAGATGTTCGTGGAGACAAACAATAAAGAGTTCCTTGAAGTGACATTCATCGCAACTGAATGAAAAAGAATTACAATGCCCATTTTCATTAATAAGATCATGTCCAAAGTTTACAGCCTGATCTTCAACACCAGCCTACCAAGAGTCCTGGAGGACATGAAAATTTATTTGCAGCCAAATCTAGAAAACAAAGTGGGAGACTAGGTGATGTTCATGCATTCTGCAGTAATTTGGGTATATGGTTGTCAAGAGGCCCCCTATATCCTTCCTATTTTTATTACACCCAGAGTCTTTTCCCTGGAGTTCATGAGACAAATAATCATCTCAGAGATAGAACATTTCCTGAAAATTCACAAGGCATGAAACCTCAAAATTCCTTTCAACATAGGAGCCTTTATTGTAAAAACTAGGTCATGCTTATCTCAGATCCAGACCAAACTCAAGGAGTTTGGATTTGCATAGCTACAAGGGAGAAGATATGATCCACATCAGGTCATATCTAAAGGAAGATCGATGAACAAACATGCCCCTTATGAACATGAGTATGTTGACGGTTTCAAAAAATTGGCAAATTTAGAAACATGTGCTGATATGGAGACCATCCTGCAGCCTGATCAAACACAACAAGTGGGGACAACCCCATAACATACTTCTCATAAGATGATACTACAATTTACCAAAGTAAGTGTCTACACCAAGAGAAGTAGTTCAGAGGCCCCAGGCATCAATAGTCAGCAGGTTGTCCCTAAGAAAATGAAAGTCACACAATCCCCATAGATAGTGGATTTGGAGAAAGAGGAGGCTAAAGAGAAAGTAAGTATGGATATGGTGAAGAGTGGCACCAGAAATGAAGAATCTGGTAAAAGGAGTATGCCTCAAAGTGAAAGTAGCTCAAGATATTTCAGCAGCAAAAACCACATTTTTGATAAAGCACCTAGAGCAGTCTATCAATCTAAAGAAGATTTGGCAAGGCAATATGCTGAGAAAGGAAACTTGGCCATGAGTGAAATAAGAGAGTTGATCCCTGAGGTCGAAAATATTTCTCAGCACAAGTCTTCTCTGTTCACAGTCATAGATGTAGATACAATGGCACTCAACACAACAGTTGTAGATGAGGATAAAGTGTCTAAGGTTAAGCTACATTATGATAACATCAGTGCCCCAGAAAAGGTGAAATTCCACAGAAACACGAGTGACATGTTGTATGAAGATTACTTGGGTCTGAGCTTGAAGAATTCAAGGTTGAACACTCATGCACTTAAGTTTGAGGGGCAATTGAGACAAGAGAAAACATCCAACAGAGCTTGGTAGACTCAAGTCAAGATATTATAATCTGAAGGCCCCCAGGGAGTGAAATCCTCCTTAGAACAGAAACACAAGATGATTCAAATCTTGAAGAAAAAAAAATATGTCTGCCATAGAGCATCCACAAACAACATAAATGGTTTCTCTAGAATAAGAAAAGGAGGCATTTCGACAAGAAACGTTGAATTACAAAGCCAAAGTATTACAGCTGGAGAAAGAAAAGGTAAATTGGTCATAAGGACAAACATAAGTATCAAATATGGCTGTAGTTGTACCATGTACTACAGAAACTGGGCTAAGCATTGAAGGACTTGTCCAGGCTATGTCACAAGTTAGCATGAAGGTAGGAGAAATCAAAAGGCTTAAGGGAGATATATAAAAGCTACAACAAGAAATGAAAATAAAGGATGAGAAGATGGCCCAGTTCTAGAAGGAGAATCAAGCTTTGCAGGAAAGAATAAACAAGTTGAAGACAAGGTTGAAAGGAAAAGGACTTTTGCAGGGAGCTAAACACATCATTTGGGATTCTATTGCTACTGAAGAAGCTAAGTTTAGGGTGTACTTGAACTTCATCAATGATAAAGATAGCATGGCCATCACAGCCAGAAGAAGATGCACTGTTGTTAATGAGACTTTGGCTAAGAAACCATTAGAATGGGCCCAAAGTGCTATAAAATTTTTGAATTCCATCCCTACTACATAACTTTAGACCATTGGGGTCAAAGATAGAACTACATTGATCATTTGGGCTAGAAGAGTCATTGCCAAGCATAACTTGCTTAAGTCAGTTCAAACCAAAGCCATACAGATGGAGTAGAGTATACAAGAATTCAAGTATTTGTTTGAAGAGTTGTTCATCAAAGGCCTCCCACCATTTTGGGATGGAAAAGGGAAATTATATGATCAGGAAGAGTATAACTCTCACCTCGCCCAATGCATAATGGATCACTCTAATTTTGAAACCTTGGAGGAAAACTTGAAAGGAGCCACCCTGGTAGAATGTCTGGTCACATATTTTGAGATCTTGAATCAGTTCAAGACAGTGAATATTGGGCTGCCAGCCATGACTTATGCCTCTTGCATTGACCTGAAGATGCTAATCAAGGAAATGACGGACCATGAGATCCCTTCTAACTTGCAGTGGAAGGACATAGTGCGGCTGGGCAAGACAAAATGCAGTTTTCCAAGAACCAAAAAATAGCCTCCAAGTGTCACCAAAGTGGCAATTTTGATAGAGGACTAAAGCAGGACAGATGGCGAAGACAGAAGTTGAGCAGTCAGAGAAATCAGTTGTTAGTTTATGAAATGCTTTTGATTAATCATTGTAAATCGGTTCACATATCGATACTGTCAGTTGAAATTATTGTAGTCAGTTTTAGAAGCTGAAACGTTTTAGTTCAGGTATTGCAATCGGTTTCTAATTGAAAGGAACTTGAAATTGTATAAATGATAGAACTTATGAATGTATTAATGTTGGTAGAAGTGCAAGGGCACCTTTTAGTTGTTCTGAACTCAATTGTAATTTTTCGGAGTTGAATGGATTACATATGTAGAAGCTTTTGAAGTCTCTATGAAAATATTCTAATGGTGGTGATATGAGTTTTGTCTATTCTCCTTGTATGTATTTCCCGTGTTCTTTAATTCCATTTGCATTTTCTTCTGTTTAAATTGGATATTTAAAAGCTCAGAATTCATCTTGTGATGCTCTCGGCTTAAGCAATTTAAACTGTGTAATTTTCTTCCTAACCAATTTAGAATTTATTTCAGTAATGCTCTGATGCAGTTACATGTTTTCTCCTTCTTCTTACACTCTGCATAAATACAATTTATAACTTAGATTCATCGCCTCATTTAGCCTTTATCCTCTAGAGAGTTCTACCGACCAGTCATTGTTTTCATTCACTTTTATAATTTCGACTCCATATCCCTAAGTGTCCCTCCCCTTCCTTGCCAACAAATTTATAAAATCCCCCAAAACAAACTAAATCTAGCCATCGATTCCAAAAGAAACATCAAGTGACACGAGAGATCCATCTCTGAGATGAGCAAGCTAGTACCCATATCTAAAGTTGGTTGAAATAGTTACCTCTGTTGTTTGTTTATCTGTCGAACAAATTTATAGAGTGCTAACATTCTGGTGTTGTTGTCGGGGATGGAAAGTGAAATCTTCCTTGGGAAAATAATGACTTAAAGCTTCAGATTTGATTCCTGAGGGTGACAGTGAATCAAACACCTGATTGGATGAGAATATTTTTTCCCTCGTGACTCCATTACCAAGAGACTAGTTGCACCAAGCAGTTTGAACTAGAAATCCTGGTTCCCAAGAGAATTTACACCAGGAGAAACCCGAACCCAGAAGCTGCAATCCCTGTGTCTGATCCTGAAAAGATTGTACACAAAAGAAAAGAAAGGAAAATAAGGCCAGTTTTGCATTTATATAGATAAATATCCTTGCCCAAAGATGGAGTAACAAGCATTAAATATCTTGAGTTTGATGTAAAATTTGAGCAAAATCTGTTCAGAACTAAATCTGAATCTTGTTTGAACGAGGTCATCTTTGACGAAAAGAGATTCCAAGATTTTATTTTAGTTGCATCTGTGAAGCCTATAGTGATTCATACTCAGAACCAAAAGCCACTCCAACCCCTCACAACATCCATGGAAACTATATTTGATCCTCTTAAACTTCTTTCTCAGTTACATGATTTACCTCAGTAGTATAATCTAAGGATCAAACTGTATGACACCGAAGGTAGCGTGTCAACCCAAAAACATATAGACTGGTTCAATGATTTGATAGACTTGGAAGAAGTAGATTTTGAATATGTGAAAATGAGGTTGTTTGCACAAATTATTGCAGGAGAAGTGAGGAAGTGGTTTGGAGCTCTTCCAACATCTAGTATCAAAAATTTTGAGGCCTTTGAAACCAATTTTCTTGCAAAATGGGGAGACAAGAAAAACCCCCTTCAGTTGTTGACTCGGTATAACAAAATGAGGAGGTCACCTAATGAAACAATGTAGGAGTTTTCAGCCAGATTTGTAAAGGTCTATAATTTGATTCCTACTGAGGTAAAACCCCCCCTAAAGATGCTCAACTCAGATATGTTGATTCTTTTGAAAGTGATTGTGCTTTTTTATTGAGGGAATGGATATTTGCTTCATTAGATGATATGATGATTGATTCCATAGAAGTTGAGGTAAATTTAATGGCTTCAGGAAAAGATCAAATCTAAATCTGACAGGGACATGAACAAAGCTCAAGATAAGGCACAACCTTCAACCTCACAAACATCAGAATAAAGGTTTGAAATGATGATGAAAACCATGGAGAAAATGATGGAGAGGGTGGTCTCAGATAATAAGCCTAACACCAGATAACATGATGATGGTCCACCCAGAAATTATAGAAGAACAACAATCCCACAGATCAGACAAAGAGATCAAAGAAATAAGGGAAATCAGGGAAATTAGGTAAATCAAGGAAATCAGGGAAATCAGGGGGACCAACAAATAAGGCATCCTTTTAAAAATAATTATGTGAGTGAGAATTATGATGGATATTTTGAAGACAACATGAACTGTTGTGATGCTAATGAAACATAAGTTTTTTTGACTAAAGAAGAACATGACTAGTTCATGGATGCAAATGAGATCTTCATGCAAGATGAGGAGGAAAGGTTGTCAGTGGAAAGGGAAGATTACCAATAAGGATTGCAAAATTCCATCGTGCAATTCCAGAGACAATATAATCTTCGAAATCATAAAGTGCCTGCAAACCCCCCAAAGGGAAATCCTTCAAAGGGAAACCCCACCAAAGAAGCTCAGAGTAACATACCCTCTTCAAGTCAACCCAAAAAGACTCTTCTACAAAAGATATTGTGGACAAAGGAAAGCAAAAGGAAGATCCCCAAAATAAAATACCAGAAGCAAGGAAAGAGATAGTCAACAAGGAGGTAGAGAAAACCTCCTCTTCCTTTCATTTTGAAAGTGAAATGGAAAAGATTAAAATTTATGTACCATTCAATGAATTGATCAAGAACAGTGAATATAGAAATCAAATCATCAAGATGCTTAAGATGGAACACACTTATGGCACTTTGAACATAGAAGATGATCACCCGACCATCTTATTTGGCCCGCGTGTAGAGGAAAATAGTGATGCTGAAGAGGTCCCCATTTCTATGTCAGCCTGAAAATCCATGATATGACTCTACACAATGCCATGTTGGATTCAGGAGTGTCCCATAACCTAATTCCCAAGGTGGTCATGGACCAACTAGGCCTTGACATAAAAAGGCCTTACAAAGACCTGTTCTCTTTTGACTCAAGGAAGGTGAAGTGCCTAGGTCCTATCAAACATCTGGTGGTGTATTTAGCTCAAATACCAACAAATAATATGGTCATGGATGTAGTGTTTGTTGATATTCCTCCCAAGTTTGGCATGTTGTTATCCAGGTCATGGGCTGCAAAATTGAAGGGAACTTTCCAGATGGACATGTCATATGACACCATCCCTGTCTTTGGTCAAGATAGGAGGTTTTATAGAGAGGTGTTGCTCAAATATATGGTTAGAAACAAGTCACAGTCGAATAATCATCCCATATACTCTGTGGAAATTGAGTTGGGGTCTTCTATTTCCTTCAATGATTTGTTTTTTGAAGAGAAAGGGCCAGAAATTGATATGGCTGACAAAGATAGATCTGATCAGCATATTGAGAAGTTTTCAGAGAAGCAGGATAGTGTAGAAAATGAGATGTGAAGCATGAGATTTGATGGAGATGTCTGCAGAGAGGGGGCAGGAGATGGTGTGTGGATTAACCCCCCCAGATTGGCTACAAAATTGTTCTCTTATAAGATGGCTTTTGATTGCACAAACAATATGGTTGAATATGAAGCATTGGTATTAGGATTGAAAGCTTTAAAAGAAATGGGTGCTAAGAAGATAGTTGTTCATGGGGATTCTGAGTTGATCATAAATTAGGTGAATGGAATATATCAAGCAAAGAACCCCATATTAAGAGCATACAGGAATACAATGCTTGACATGCTTGAAGAATTTTCAGAATATAGCCTCTCAACAATTCCAATGGGTTAGAATCAAATTGTTGATGCCCTTGCCACTTCAGCTTCAGTTTTTAAAATTCCAATATTTCTTAGTAGGGGATATGAGGTTGAGATCAAACACATACCAACAGTGCCTGATAATATTAAGTACTAGAAGGTTTTTGAAGATAATAAACAAATAGAAAGTTTCCTCAAACTGGAAAATGGATTTGAAAATTTGAACATCGATGAAGAATACTGTGATGAAGAGGTGGATGTAGCTATTTTCACAAAGAATGGTTACTTAAACAATCAGATTTCAAGCAGAGATATAGTTCAACTAGAGAGCAACATCATTCCCAAGGGTTTGGTCCCATTAGAGAAACTCTTTGATAATAATGATGTGGCCAGGAGTCGAAAAATTACAGTAAATGAAGGGGATGTTGAAGATTGCAATATTGGAACTCAGGAGGATCCCAAGATCATTAAGCTATCCAGAACACTCATCCCTGAAGTCAAGCAGAGATATATTAATTTAATGAAAGAGTTCCTAGATGTTTTTCCATGGAGCTATGAAGATCTGAAAAATTGTGACACCAGTATAATCCAGCATGTGATCCCAATCAAAGAAGATAACAAACCTTTCAAATAGAAATTAAGAAGGATAAACCCTTTGTTGCTTACCTTGATTGAGAAAGAGGTAAATAATCTATTTGAAGCCAAGATCATAGTATCCTTGAGGTTTTCTAAATGGGTGGAAAATCTGGTGCCAGTCAGAAAAAAGAGTGGAGAAATCAGGTTGTGTGTGGATTTCAGAAATATGAATAGGTTGTCTCTAAAGGACAACTAACCACTGCCTAAGATGGATAAGATTATATAGAAAGTGGTAGGTTCTTAGAAAATTTCAACGTTGGATGGTTTCTCTGGATACAATCATATTATGGGGCACCTTGATGATCAGGAAAAGACAACATTCAAAACACCATGGGGTACATTCATGCATGTCAAGATGCCTTTTGGGCTCATGAATGCAGAGGAAACATTTCAAAGAGATATGGACATAGATTTTGCCGATGAGAAAGACAAATTCATTGTTATCTACCTAGATGATATCACTGTGTATTCTGTTTCGGATGAAGAACACCTCAAGCATCTAAGAAGGGCATTTCAGAAGTGTAGAAAGTTCGGTATCTCGTTGAACCCCAAGAAGTCAAATGTTTCCATGGAAGAAGGAAAGTTGTTGGGCCACATTATTTCAAAGGAAGGGATAAAGATAGACCCTAGCAGAGTTGAGGGAATCTTGAAAATTGGCATACCCAAAAGTAAAAAAGAGGTGCATTCTTTCCCTGGAAAAGTGAATTTTCTAAGAAGGTTTATCCCTAACTTGGCTGAAATCATAAAGTATATTACTAGCATGCTCAAGAAAGGAAATGAAATAAAGTGGACCTCTGAAGCCAGGAAATCCTTCGAAGAAATTAAGGTGTTATTGACCAAGGCTCCAGTACTGTCCATTCCTAATTTTGAAAAGGACTTCATATTGTTCTTTGTTGCTTCAGAGCACATAATTGTTGGTGTTTTACTACAAAAGGATGAGCAAATTTTTGAGAAGCCCATAGCTTATTACAACAGGACACTGAGGGATTCCCCCTTGAAGTATGATATCATGGAGAAGCAGTCATATGCACTAGTCAAGGCCTTGAAAGAGTTCGGAGTTTACATATTTCATTCCCATACTACTGCTTATGTGACCAATAGTTCTGTGAAAGACATCTTAACCCAAACTGATCCTGAAGGAAAAAGGGGTAAATGGATAGATGTGATTTTATAATATGACCTTGAGATCAAACCTACAATTTGATCAAGGGGCAGGGGCTTGCAAAGTTGATGGTACAGACTAATTATGAACTCTTAGGAATAAATTTCATTGTTGACTTGTCAACAGGTGCAGAGGAGGAGAGGGATCCTCAAATATCCCAAAAATTCATTAACTCCCCATGGTATGCAGATATCATTTATGTGTTGATAAATTTGCAGGTTCCTCCTAAATTGAGTAAAATGAAGTCCATATTCTTAAAGCTGAAAGCAACAAAGTTTTGTATAGTAAACCAATCTCTATATTGGAAGGATCCAAGGGGAATTTTGTTGAGTTGTTTGCTGGAAGAAGAAGTAGAGAAGACCATCAGATAGTTCCATAAGGGTGACTGTGGAGGCCACCATTATTGGAAAACCATTGTGCACAATATTTTGAGGGTTGGGTTCTATTGGCCTATATTTTTTTCTGATGTCTATAAAGAGGTTTCAAGATGTCATGAATGTCAAATTTTTGATGAGAGAAGAAAATTACATCCTCTGCCTTTGAAACCCATCTGTGTTGAAGCACCTTTTAGACAGTGGGGCCTTGATTTTATAGGAGAAATAGATTCACAGTTCTCAGCTCAGCACAAGTGGATTCTGACAGCAACATATTACTTCACTAAGTGGATTGAGGTAGTTCCCACCAAGAAAGCAACAAATGTTGTTATCATCCAGGTTTTGGAAGACAATATTTTGTCCAGGTTCGAATGTCCAATCAAAATCATCACAGACAATGCATAACTCTTGGCCACTCCACTTCTTATTTCCCTCAAGGCAATGGGTTGGCGGAATCATCAAACAAGAGCTTGACAAGAATTATAAGAAGGTTGTTGCAAGATAACAAAAAGGATTGGAACAAAAATCTCATCCATGCACTATGGGCTGACATAATCACTCCAAAAATATCTATTGCCACTTCACCTTTTCAGATTGTTTATGGCATAGAGGAAATATTTCCTACTACATTGGGGTTGCCAGTGATGAGGTTGTTACAGGAACATCATACTGAGAAAGATGCCACTCGAAGAAGAAAATATGAACTAATCAATGTACATCAAACAACAGAAAAGGCCTTCAATAATGCTTAGCTGCACCAAGACAAGATCAAAAAGGCTTTTGACATACATATCAAAGAAGATAATTTCAAAGTGGGAGACTTTGTATTGAGATGGGATGCCAGAAATGAAGATAATGGAAAGCATGGGACCATTCATAATTGCAGCGTACCATCGAAACAATGTCTATCTGATGCAGGAAATTAATGGAGACATCATTGGAGGAGGGCCTGTGAATGGCAGGTTCCTCAAACATTATATCATTTAAAACAAACATCACCTCTCTCATTCATTGTACATAATCATTTTCATTTTTTTTTGCATGAAGAAATTGGAATAAAAGAAGCATAACTGAAGCCCAAGGTGAAGGCCCTGAGTTATGCTGGGTTGATTTTGAGTTTTTTGAATAAAGGTTGATAGATTCAGATTGCAGGAATAAATTATAGCCCAATGGGTAGGCACTTCGTCTATCATTATTTTCTACCTTGTGGGGAGGATAACATCCCGAGTTGGACCCCATGTTATCACTATAACAATTTTTATATGGAATCCAAGTTTCGAGACTTAGAGAGAGGCTAAACTGGTGTAGAGGCATGATAAACTAGAGGACGGGGCCATATCTAGTGAAAGGAGGATAATTCTAGCGAAAGTACGGAGTTGATGGGACCCGACAGGCCACAGATCGCAAGCGCCACAGATCAACGGTCGGGGATCATTTTGTGTGGAGAAATAGCGCGGAGGTTAATTCTTGAAAGAAGGCCAAAAAGAAAACCGTGGTTTCGGCTCGAGACCATGTGGCGCCACTGGTTTCATTTTGGGACGATAAGTAGTCTATCCCAAACTGCTTTGTCTCATCCCCGAAATCGGATGTATATAAAGGGGTGGAACCTTGTCATTATTTTATGTTTTTTCAAATCATTGGAACGTTGGAAATTGGCGCGACCGTTCCATTCGAAATGAACCTCAACAGTGCACCAAACTCATGTGTTTTCCACTCATTCGCAGGTATTTTTCATTGCCTCCATGGACCCTGTCATTTTGTTTATAGCATAGAAAGATCCCCCACCAAACGAAGAAGCCCTAATTGACATATATTCAGATGTGTTCGAAACCAAAATAACGGTCTCCCTCGTCTCTGTGTCCAGAGCCAATTTGTCAGATAATGTAGGGAAACATATACCCTTTCTTGAAGAATTCGAGGCCTCCATAGTCCCTTACGCCGTTGAGGTCGCATTCCCTTTCTTAGAATTCATAGGTTGGTGCGCAGAACAATACTCACAGGAAGAGAAAGTGTCTTAAACAAACTAGGGTCTTATGTCCTGTGTAGAGTATATAGCTCGTCAATTCGATACGTCCTCGGCATACTAGAGTCCCCCTCCACAGTGTCTTAACTGTTTGAAGAAGAAAATATAATCATGGTTTACAGGGAATGTTCCCCCGAGGTAAAAAACCTATTTTTGCAGACAGTTGTCAAACCCGAACATATTTTTGAGAGTCTTTCATTGCCAATGAATGTAAACATATTGGTTATTGAAGTCCAATGGGCATGTTCCATACTCAGTCATATTTTAGGTTTAGACAATGACAAGTATGTAGTTGAGGTCATGTTAGGTTTTTTGTTAACATTTTTCCAAACAGAGTCCTATCAGTTAGTCCACATCAGCTTTGAAGGATTCATAACTGATAATGTACAAAAACAACTAGTGAATTTCCAGTCATTAAGGCACTTCAGGTATTACACATACTTGTTGAAGATGTTCCTTGAGACAAACAAGAAAGAGTTCTATGAAGCGACATTCATCTCAACTGAATGCAAAAGAATCACAATGCTCATTTTCATTAATAAGATCATGTCCAAAGTTTACAACCTGATCTTCAACACCAGCTTGCCAAGAGTCCTGGAGGACATGAAAATTTATTTGTAGCATATGGTTTTCAAGACGCCCCCTATCTCATGCCTATTTTTTTGACATCCAGAGTCTTTTCCCTGGAGTTCATCAGACAAAGAATCATCTCAGAGACAGAACATTTCCTGAAAATTCACAAGGCATCAAACCTAAAATTTCCTTTCATCATAGGACCCGTTATTGTAAAAACTAGACCATGCTTATCTCAGATCCAGGAAAAACTCAAGGAGTTTGGATTTGCAAAACTACAAAGGAGAAGATATGATCCACATCAGGTCATATCTAAAATAAGATTGATGAAAAAACATGCCCCTTATGAACATGAGTATGTGTAAGGTTTCGACAAATTGGCAAATTTTTAAATTTGTGTTGATATGGAGACCATCCTGCAGCCTTCTCAAACACAACAAGCGGTGCCAACCCCACAACAGACTCCTCAGAAGATTATACTCCAAGTTCCCAAAGTAAGTGTCTACACCAAGACAAGAAGTTCATAGGCCTTAGGCAGCAACAATCAACAGGTTGTCCCTAAGAAAATGAAATTCACACAAACCCCACAGATAGTGGATCTAGAGGAAGAGGATCCTAAAGAGCAATTAAGTATGGATATGGTGAAGAGTGGCACAAGAAATGAAGAAGCTGGTAAAAGGAGTATGCTTCAAAGTGAAATCAACTCAAGAGAATTTAGTAGCAAAAATCACATTTTTGATAAAGCACCTGGAGAAGCCTATCAATCTAAAGAAGATTTGGCAAGGAAATATGCTAAGAAAGGAAACTTGGCCATGGGTGAAATAAGAGAGTCGATCCTTGAGGTAGAAAATATTTCTCAGCACAAGTCTTCTTTGTTCATAGTCAGAGATGTAGAGAAAAGGACACTCAACATAGCAGTTGCAGATGAGGATAAAGTGTATGAGGTTAAGTTGCATTATGACAACATCAGTGCCCCAGACAAGGTGAAATTCCATAGAAACACTAGTGACATGTTGTATTCAGATTACTTGGGTCTGAGCTTGAAGAATTCAAGGATGACCACTCATGCACTTAAGTTCGAGGGGCAGTTGAGACAAGAGAAAGCATCCAACGGAGCTTGGAACACTCAGGTCAAGAGATTAGAATTTGAAGGCCCTCATGGAGTGAAATCCTCCTTAGAAGAGAAAGACAAGTTGATTCAAAGCTTGAAGAAAAAACTAAAAATTTCTGCCACAAAGCATCCACAAACAACAAAACTGGTTTTTCTAGAACAAGAGAAGGAGGCATTTTGATAAGAAACATTGAATTAAAAAGCCAAAGTATTACAGCTAGAAAAACAAAAGGTAAATTGGTCACAAGGACAGACATAAGTATCAAATATGGATGTAGTTGTACCTTGTACTACAAAAACTGGGCCAAGCACTGAAGGACTTGTCTAGTCTATGTCACAAGTTATTCTGAAGGCAGGAGAAATCAAAAGCCTTAAGGGAGATATAGAAAAGATACAACAAGAAATGAAAATAAAGGATGAGAAGATGACCCAGTTCTAGAAGGAGAATCAAGCTTTGCAGGAATGAATAAACAAGCTAAAGACAAGGTTGAAAGGAAAAGGATTGTTGCAGGCAGCTAAATACATCATTTGGGATTCTACTGTTGTTGAAGTTGCTAGGTTTAGGGTGTACTTGAACTTCATCAATGATAACGATAGCATGTCCATCATAACCAGAAGAAGATGCACTGTTTTTAATGAGACTTTGGCTAAGAAACCATCAGAATGGGCCCAAAATGATATAAACTTGTTGAATTCCATCCCTACTACAGAACTTCATGACCAGTGGCGTCAAATATAGAACTACATTGATCATTTGGGACAGAAGGGTCATTGCCAAGCATAACTTGTGTTGGCACAGGGGAAGACCCAGGGTTCAATGCTCAAGGGTGCATCAACAAAGCCCTAACTACCGGCCCTTTCGACAACACCTGCGAAGAAGATTAAGTCTCACCTGAGGTAGAGGCAGGGGTGGTTGCAAGACTCAGGTGTCTGTAACCTTAGCTGGGACACAGATATGTGATTATATCCTTTACAGAGCACTAAGCACTATTCATTCATCACTATTCACCCTTATTGTACTTCACAGATAAGACAGAGCGTCGCAGTACTTGCTCAAATATAGGATATTTCAGTGCTTAGCAACAACAAAACATATTAGATCCTGTAGATCAACAAGGTTTACGTGGTTCACCCCCACCCTGGGGCTACGTCCACAAATTCTTCTTCTTCTTTATTAGCTTTGGTCAATCTGATTACAACATAGATCTCAACTTGTACTCCGCATAGGACATGAGATCTGTGTGCACCTCGCCAAATCCTCCTTCCCTGAGTAGATCTAGCACAGAGCCTTCATACAATTCGTGCACTCAGCACTTACAACACTTGCACTCAGCTCTGCAAGCCTCTTATAATCATGCATATAGTATTTACATTCGATCACACAAATCTAATTACTAGCACTAAGCCATCGACCCTTCTTACATTGCCTAGCTACTTATTTATACTTTACAACATAGGCCTAAACATGGGTAAACCCATGGGCCGACATCCCTTTTCCATTACATTAACCCAAAACCCTAAAAGGGCCCCAAAAGTGGGTTGATATCCCATGATCTCTACTTCTCTTGGCGCTCCATATTTGACAGGGTGTCGATGTACAAAAATGGTCAAATATGACCAAGTGTTCCTCAAAACTTGGTCAAGGGAAAACATGCCCCCAACACTCACCTGTGACTCATCCCGAGTCACTATGGTTTGATCAAATCCACTTCGAATGTTTCAATCTTGGCCCGAGCTACTTCGACCTGCTTCAGTGCAACAACCTCTTGCTCAGTGAACTCCTGGATCACTGCGTCGTTTACTGGTCCTTCCATGCGATGTTCTGTGGTGATGACAACCTGTTCAAGATCGACTCCCTGGATCTCAACTTTAGTGAACAGGTGGCATGATTTCTCTTGGAGTGGTTGAAGACGTTGAGAGACTTCCATCACTTTAATTTGTAGCATGTGTACCTATTGTTGGGCGATGCGTTGTTCTGGAAATCGCTTCATTCTTTCAACTGGGGTCAAGGCCTTCAGCTGCGCCTGTAGTGTATCTGCATGCTGCTTTGCTTCTTGGAGATGTGCTTCTAATGTCTGCAATTATAGGTTCTCTGTGAGGTTTTCATAAGTTTGGGCACTTCTAGCACTCAAATTCTTACATTCTGAAGCCAAGGTTTTTAATTTGTCAACTGCGTTGCGGGCAGTTGCCTCCCTTAGGTCTCTTACTTCTTGTGGAGTCTCAGGCATGGTACGAATTTCTAGATCTGCAATGCACTGCTAAAGTTGTTGGATTACTTCTTCAAGTTATGCCACTTGTTTTGGGACACATTC
This sequence comes from Picea sitchensis, assembly GCA_010110895.2. Lineage (NCBI taxonomy): Eukaryota > Viridiplantae > Streptophyta > Pinopsida > Pinales > Pinaceae > Picea > Picea sitchensis. The sequence continues at coordinate 46,205 of SNQJ01S0029692.1, read as the reverse complement.
TTTCATTTTCACTTCAATGATCGTCACATAGCGAAGTGCTCTGTGAACTCTTTCCTGTACTTCAAGTTTCTCTACTAGCAACTGGTCCTTGCTCTATTGTAACTGTGCTTTTTCCTCCTCCCACTTTGCTTCTAGGGCAATATTTTCCTGTTTTTCCTACCTCTTTTGTACTCTATGTGCACTCATTACTTGTGCCAAAGCCTGGGTGGCTTGCGCTGTGTCTTCTTGAGCTCGTCGAAGGCGAGCTTTGACTTTCTCGACGATCTAGCGTAATTGGGTGGGCTCATCAGCTATTCCTGTTGTTTCAATTGTTAAGGGCGTCATAGAAACTGCTCTACTGGACTGGAGTTCCTGCTGCACTTCTTGAAGTTCACCCTTGATCTAGTTGAATACCTCCTCCTGCTTTGCTTCATACTTTTTTGTGATCTCTAGTGAGGCATCATTCAGCGCAGCGATCAAGAAGTCGAAGTCGTCCTGTGTGAGGGTGGTCTTAAACGTAGTTTGGGTGGCCTTATATTTCTTTCGGGACGAGGGATTTGGTGGGTTAATCTTCATTTTCTTGGAGGGATCCTCCTCCTCTCCAGGCAGAGTAACCTCGCCTTTGTTTTGCTCAACTTCTGTGCCACCTAGTTCTTCACCATCACCTCCCTTCACAGGTGAGATCGACCTAGTGTTCATGGATGTGCTATGGATATCTTGAACTTCCACATCCTTCTTAGTCTTGTGCGGTCCAGGTGTATTCGGCATAGCTTTAGGGCTATCCACTTTAGACATCTCTGCAGGGTTTGCTGCAACAAGGAGGTCCATTGACCATTCCTTGGTAATCTACTCCAAGTCTTCTTCTATCAACTTATAGTACAATTGGAGTTGTTGTTTGTGCTCATCAGCGTGCACTGTGATATAGGTGAAGTGGTAGTCTGTGTTGAATTTGATCAAAGGTCTAAACATATGAAGTGTGTTTGGTGTGAGGCGTAGTGTAGAATGGATTGCATTCTTCAATTGATTGTAATAAGTGTGGAAGATGGCATTGTACTGCCACTGCTTGTTCATGTCGGTGGAGTACCACAGCATACATAAATTCGCGACTAGTGGTTTGAAGGTTTCGATCTTCGAAAAAGTGGCACCTTCTGGTAGCTCCCAAGCAATGAAAGCAATGACTATGAGCAACCAACTAAATTGGAACTCATACCCTTGGTATTGCGCTTGTCCGTAGTCAATCTCTAGCTGATTTACAAGGTACTTTGCCCAATTCATTTGTAGTCCCTCCGCGCACTTCCCTGCGAGGTCAACTACAAATCCAATCACTTGTGTGGGTCTGTTTTTGCGGACTAGATTCCCTGATATCAGCTAGAAACCGAGGCACACTGTTTCATTCTCAACGGAGGCTACCTTGTAACCTCGCGTGCCCTTCTCTAGATCTCCATATGTGTCTTTTATTCATTGGGCAAGAGCGTGATCTGTGGTCTTTCCAGGGTAAAACTCGTGCGGGTCAGGGCCCTGTATGCTTAGCCTTGTGATCCAATTGATTAGAATCAGATCCACAGTGATGCAGTGGTCCAACCATAAGTATCCTCCATGGTAGCAGGAAAACAACAATCTGACGCATGCATTCACTTCCTAATGCCTCCCGAAATGAGGAATCTTCATTACATTGAAGAGGGTTTACTGCATGAGGTTATGGGTCCATTGTTGAGGGACAATCTTTGGGTTCCTCCCTTTTGTGATAGCTAAGTACTTGTGTGGGGCTAGCATACTATAAACCTTGCGATCTCCAAGGTTAAAATCACTAAATTTCAGCGCTGTGAGCTTATCCTGGTCAGCACGGACTGTACGCACCCCTTTCGAGAGGTACACAGTGACCACAACATAGTCGAAGTCTCTGGGTATAGTGTCTCGATTCACTGTGTCTCTTAGTGGTGGGATATACTTAGGCAAGATACTTGAGATCATCTTCACAATGGCGAAGTTGTTTCCGAGCTTAGATCATCTTTCCGAAGGTAGTCGGGATGGTCCTGCTGGAGCAGTGGAGGGGGAAGCTAGCAATGCTCCCGAGGATGATGCCTGTACACCTGTAGACATTCCTCACTCTGACATGACTCTCTGAGTCATTAAGTCAATTAGAAATTCTTCAATGATTTTCTCAGCAACACTAAACTCATCCGACATACAAGCTTGGGTCAGCTAGTTCGGGTGCGAAAGGAATTTAGAGACTATAGTGAATAGTATGGGAACAAGGAAATGATCTCAGGGTGAGTCAATCTCAGGTTTCGTGCTCAAATTCTCACTTAGCAAAAAGTATTCTCGGTGCGTGACGTGATGGACTAAGTAGGGAAACTTAGCAACAATTTGCTTGCAACGGTTATGATCCTTCATTAACTCCTGTTCAACGCATTATGGCATGTTTCAACGGTTGGATGATGTCCCTTTATTGATTTTTTGCCCGTTCGGAGTGGAAGTCGAACGGATATATTGGCCCCAACAACTATATTGCTTCGTCATGGAGAAGTACTCTATGTCGTTGCTCTGATATCTCGGTGAAGTTCCAATTCTGCAATTTTTCTGTCTGCGAAGTATCCTCTAGAACCTCTTGTAACCTTACAGTATTAGCCCTTTTCTTTCTTAACTTTCTATCCATCTTCCCAGTCGTCTCAGTAATTCTCTTACCATTCTAATGCTTATCTTTTGTGGTCTTAGTTACTTCGCACTATTGAAAGTCTTTCCTAGGGTTCTTGGATAATACTTCTTCTATATCAAAAATAGGTAACTCAATCTTCTATGGATCCTCTAGTGTTCTCTTATCCTCTACATCGGAGTTGCTAGTATTAAATATCTGTGATCTGCTCTTCTGATCTTCAATCAAGTGCACGATCCTTCTGGTCATAAAGTCTTTTAACTCTTTCTTCTTCTGTTCCAAAACTTCTTCTTCCTCTTTTCGTCTGGCTTGTTCTCTATCAATCCAAGGTTTTCCTATGAGCATGGTAAATGGGGCGTTGTCTTCAACAAACTTAATAATCTCAAAGTCTTCCTCTGTCGAAGTTCCATTGACATTCATAGGTATCCGGACATGCCTTCCACATAGTTTTACTAGATTTCCTCTCAATAAACTTGTCCCTCCTAGGGAAGGGATCATCGCAGGCTTTCCTATAGCTTCCCAAGTTCTTTCTGGCATAATGTTCACTTGTGTTTCTTCATCAAGAATACAGTCAATGTCGAAGTCCCCTATTCTTGCTTCGACTTGCTGCTTTTATTTGAAGATCTTGGATATCCTAACATGTCGGCGATCACTCAAGGTGTCTTTCATCTATAGCAATATCTTTTCTGATTCCTTCTGAGTTTCTACTATTTCTGGATCTACCTTAGGGTTTTCTTCATTCATATTCATTCTTTCAAGCTTAGCAATCATTCTAGGGCAATCCAACACTTCATGGTCCAAAGATTTGCAACAGAGACAACTAGGTCTTCCACCAGGGCATTCCTTAGCAAGATGTCCCGGTCTTTTGCAACTATAACAGAGGGTTAACCCTCTCTTTCGTTTAAATTTTCCCCAACTTATTCTGTACTGCACACCAGGATCATGGTAGCTAGCCTGCAAAAAACTCTTTCTAGGATCCTGCATCCACTTATTAGTCTAGACATTCTTTCTATGCATAGGTATAACATATCTATCATTATACTTATCAAATCTATTCATATCAAACTTTCTTTCATTTATTAATGCCCTAGTTTTGAAGCTAGGACATAATCTATCAAGCATACCTAGATCCATGCTTGAGAAACAAAAAAATTCACTTATATTACTTCTACAGAGCACAAAACTTTCAGATCTAAGTACTTTTGACTATTCTTACCTTTAGTAGAGCACAAAGCTTACAAATCTGACCTCTTTTCTGCAGATTTGACTTCTTTCTTTAAGAAATTTCCACTTTTACTTTTCTTAGAGCACAGAGCGTTCAGTTATCGCTTCTTTTCATCAGATCTGATCTTATTCCTAGCACAAAGCTTCAGAGGTCGAGTAAAAATCTGCACACTAGGGCAACAGATCTACGCACAAATCTTTCTTTTGCACAAAGTTTTTCTTCCCAAGTTCCCAACAATCACAGTTTGAGGTCCCGACAACAGAACCATTTGTTGGCATAGGGGAAGACCCAGGGTTCAACGCTCAAGGGCGCACCAACAAATCCCTAACTACCGACCCTTTCATCAACACCTGTGGAGAAGATGAATTCTCACCCAAGGTAGAGGCAGGGGTGGTTGCAGGACAGGGATGTCCACAACCAGGGGAATATCAAGTGGACTAATACAATAATAATGTAGCATTCATATATCTTTTACCAACTAGATCTACTCTCCGCAGCCATACATCTGATCTAACATAATAATGCAATTAACAATATAACAATGACAAATATCCAGGCAGCAATCACACACACATAACACCAGATATACGTGGTTCACCCTCTCTCCAGGGATACGTCCAAAAAACTGTGATTATAATATATTAAGATAAAGCATACAGTTTTGTTTTGCGCTCTTAGTCAACAGATCTTCTCTCTTCTTCTTTCTATCTCCCACCTTCTTGCGCACCCAGCTGCAGGAATGGATCTTTTCACCCAACTGAAGATCTTACAATACGAGAAGGCTCTCACTCTCACCACTCCTCTCTCTCACAGTACAATAATCTCTCAACCAACAACAATCAATATCAATACCCAACACTAGTACCGACCCGACCTAGGTCCTCTTGACCTCTATTTATACATTATAGTCCCTCACCGACAGCCTTAGGTCAAAACCTAGGTGTCAAAAACCCTAATTACCAAAAACCTAGGTGTCTAAAACCCTAGGTCAACTTGACCCTCTTTTTCTGGGCTTCGCAAGCCCGTCTTTTCTTCTTCATCTCGCGGTGCTCCAAAGCATCCAATGATGGATTTCTCTAATTGCTGAGTTGTCCACTATCCTTCTTCCTTTCTGATATGCCATCCCTGATCTTCTCATCCAACGACTTGCTTTTTCGTACTTCGCTCCATCCTTCCTGCTCTTTTTCTCACTTCGACTCAGTAATAGTTACTTTGTCTCCCGGGAAGCTCACTTTTTTACCTTTCCTTCCTTGTTCTTCACTTCCTTCCATAACCAAGGGCCAACAACTTGCTTAAGTCAGTTCAAACTAAAGCCATACAGATGGAGTAGAGTATACAAGAATTCAAGGATCTGTTTGAAGAGTTGTTCATCAAAGGCCTCCCACCATTTTGGGATGGCAAAAGGAAATTATATGATCAGTAAGAGTACAATTCTCACCTCACCCAATCCAGAATGGATCACTCTAAGTTTGAAAGTCTGGAGGAAAAATTGAAAGGAGCCATCCCGATAGAATGTTTGGCCATAGATTTTGAGATCTTGAATCAATTTAAGTCAATGAATATTAGGCTGGCAGCCATGACTTATTCCTCTTGCATTGACCTGGAGATCCTAATCAAGGAAATGATGGACTACAAGATCCGTTCTGACTTGCAGTGGAAGGAGATAGTACGGCTGGGCAAGATAAAATGTTGTTTTCTAGGAAACAACAAATATCCTCCAAGTGTCACCAAAGTGGAAAGTTTGACAGAGGACCAAAGCAGTACAGATGGCGAAGACAAAAGTTGAGCAGTCAGAGAAATTGGTCGTTAGTTTATCAAAAAATTTTGATTAATCATTGTAAATAGGTTCACATACCACGACTGTTTGTTGAAATTATTGTAGTCAATTTTAGAAGCTGAAACTTTTCAGTTCAACTATTGTAATCGGTTTCTAATTGAAAGGAACTCAAAATTGTGTAAATGATAGAAGTTCTGAATGTATTAATGTTGGCAGAAGTGCAAGGGCACCTTTTAGTTGTTTTGAACTCAATTGTAATTTTCTGGAGCTGAATGGAATACATATGCAGAAGCTTTTGAAGTCTCTATGAAAATATTCTAATGGTGTTGATATGAGTTTTGTTTCTTCTCCTTGTATGTATTTCCTGTGTTCTTGTTGAACACACCGACTACACTGAGAATGGGGGTGAACAATGTAGGGCTCTTTTTCCCAAAACATCCCTCTTACACAAAACTCATTAGTTAGCAATCACCATTAACTCATTACTCATTGTTGTCATTTATAACCAGTTAAATGTGAAAACATATAAACAACATATATCAACAATATATCATCAAGAAGTCATCACCACAAGGAACACAAGATGTATGTAAAATTTTATTTTTATTACGGACTACAATCCTTGGGGTTTTTTAGAAAAAACTAAATAGAGTACAACTCTACAAGAGCACCAGCTCTATAATGCAAGACTCATATTACACCCTCAACACCAACTGAGATGAGGCAACAATCCTCCACAGATATCAATCTGTCACAGGTACGCGACCTATCGGTAGTGCAACATGCGTATGTACGTGCTCTACCAGTAGTACAACCCATGTATGTACGTGGCCAATATATACTACAACCTGCATATAATTCTGAGCAATTTAGGGTTTTCCTTTTTCATCACATACTCAGATCCTCTGCAACCTGCAATCATATTCTCTTTTGTCTCTCACTGTCCAATCTGACCCATAGTCAGTCACAACACATCCAATCTCTCCAACAACATATTCATTCTTCTCAACCATACAATATGAATCCTACTCAATCATGTATAATCAACCAGTATACTATAGAAATCATATCAACACTGAATCATAAGAGTGATGCTCATTCCATCAACCATCACAAACCACATCACAACAGCCATACCAAGAATGCCTTAAACATTCACCACATAACAAACAAGAATATCCATCAAGACAATAATACAACCATACCAGAGTTTCTATGGCAGGTCTGATCCCATAGAATGTAGATATGGAACTTGCTTTAGTCTTCAGCAGCCAGTCATCAGCTCAAATGCCAGTCTCCATGACTTTATGCACTGTACATGCCATGTCTTCATACAACCTGCATATGTACGTGTCCTGGCCCATTGCAGCCTGTGTATACCTCATAAACTAGGGTTTTTGAACTTCCTAGACTTTTGTCGTCATGGTCTCAGACTTTGTCGAAACTTTAATGCGTCCATGATATCCTCCATACTCTCTCTCTCAGAATAGATCTTCAATCATGCTCAAGAGATACACTTGAGATCTCCCCTAAATGTACTTTTCACAAGAGACCCTTGCCTCTTATTTATACTTCTCCAAATAGCATCTTCTAGGTCACTTAACCCATTTCTAGGTCACTTAACCTATTTTCCTCATTTTAGGGTTAACCACTTTCCATAAATAGAAAGTTATCCATTACTTTATCATTTAAATAATCCTCCTTGACTTTGTCACCTCACTTTATCATTT
>SNQJ01S0029692.1:26395-38791 GCA_010110895.2 Picea sitchensis | reverse complement strand
CCTTTAGCCTTTCCTCAAGCTTAAGGAGAATTAAAGCAAAGCAGTTGGAGGACAAAGAAGAGGAGGAGCCCAGGATCAGGATCAAGGAACGGTGGCCGGTCTCAATATTGATTGTAAGTTGATTCATCTTGAAAATAATAAAGAATACTTTTCCCGTCCCAATGCATGAGTTATTTAGGATTTGTGCAATTTATTTTTAATTCCTAACCCTCAAGTAGAAAAATAGCATGCATGCGTAGTGTTTTGTCTTGATTGCAGGATTGTCTTTGGAAGGAGCAGCGTAAGCAAGCGGACAAAATCTCAACGGAGGATCTACACCAAACATCAATAAAAAGGTTAGTAGGTCCTTTTCATGCTTGTATGAGAAAAAGGGTTTTGAGTTGTGGGGTGGTAGGTTAAAAGTGATTTCTTTAAGGTCATGATCTGCATGCAAGTCTAACCTTAGCTTGCTAGTCCGTAGGGTATTATTTCCCAACAACACTTTGGCTAAGAAACCATCAAAATGGGCCCAAAATGCTATAAACTTATTGAATTTCACCCCTAATGTAGAACTTCATGACCATTGGGGTCAAATATAGAACTACATTGATCATTTGGGATAGAAGGGTCATTTCCAAGCATAACTTGTGTTGGCACAGGGGAAGACCCAGGGTTCAACGCTCAAGGGCGCACCAACAATGCCCTAACTACCGGCCCTTTCGGCAACACCTGCGAAGCAGATGAAGTCTCAACCGAGGTAGAGGCAGGGATGGTTGCAAGACTCAGGTGTTTGCAACCTTAGCTGGGACACAGATCTGTGATTATATCCTTTACAAAGCACTTAGCACCATTCATTCATCACTATTCACCCTTATTGTACTTCGAAGATAAGACAGAATGTCGCAGTACTTGCTGAGATATAAGATATTTTAGTGCCTAGCAACAACAAAACATATTAGATCCTGTAGATCATAAAATTTTACGTTGTTCACCCCCACCCTGGGGCTACGTCCACAAAGTCTTCTTATTCTTTATTAGCTTTGGTTAATCTGATTACAACACAGAGCTCAACTTGTACTCCGCATAGGACAGGAGATCTGCGCGCACCTCGCCAGATCCTCCTTCCCCGAGTATATATAGCACAGACCCTTCTTACAATTCGTGAAATCAACACTTACAACACTTGCACTCAGCTCTGCAAGCCTCTTACAATCATGCACAGAGTATTTACATTCGATCACACAGATCTAATTACTAGCACTAAGCCATCAACCCTTCTTACATTGCCTAGCTACTTATTTATACTTTACAACAGAGGCCTAAACATGGGTAAACCCATTGGCCGACATCCCTTTTCCATTACATTAACCCAAAAACCTAAAAGGGCCCCAAAAGTGGGTCTAGATACCATGATCTCTGCTTCGCCTGGTGCTCCATCTTTGACAGGGTGTCAATGTCCAAAAATGGTCAAATATGACCAAGTGTTCCTCAAAACTTGGTCAAGGGCCAACAGGCCCCCAACACTCACCTATGACTCATCCCGAGTCACTCTGGTCTAATCAAATCCGCTTCAAATGTTTTGAGATTGGCCTGAGCTACTTCGACTTGATGCAGTGCGACAACCTCTTGCTCAGTGAACTCCTAGATCATTACATCGTTTACTAGTCCTTCCATGCGCTGTTCTGCGGTGATGACAACCTATTCAAGCTCGACTTCCTGGCTCTCAACTTCAGTGAATAGGTGGCATGCTTTTTCTTGGAGTCGTTCAAGTCGTTGAGAGACTTCCATCACTTTACTTTGCAACATGTGTACCTGTTGTTGGGTGGTGCGTTGTCCTGAATATCGCTTCATTCTTTCAACTGGTGTCAAGGCCTTCAGCTGCGCCTGTAGTGTATCTGTATGCTACTTTTCTTCTTGGAGTTGTGCTTCTAATGTCTGCAATTCTAGGTTCTCTGTGAGGTTTTCATAAGTTTGGGCACTTCTAGTGCTCAACTGCTTACATTCCAAAGCCAAGGTTTTTAATCTGTCAACTGCACTACGGGAAGCTGCCTCCCTTAGGTCTCTTACTTCTTGTGGAGTCTCATGCATGATATGAAGTTCCAAATCTACAATGCGCTGCTGAAGTTGTTGGATTACTTCTTCAAGTTGTGCCACTTGCTGTGGGACACGTTCTTCCATTTTCACTTCAATGATCATCACAGAGAGAAGTGCTCTGTGAACTCTTTCCTGTACTTCAAGTTGCTCTGCTAGCAATTGGTCCTTGCTCTAATGTAACTGTGCTTTTTCCTCCTTCCACTTAGCTTCCAGGGCAAGATTTTCCTATTCTTCCTGCCTCTGTTGTACGCTATGTGCACTCTATACTTGTGCTAAATCCTGGGTGGCTTGTGTTGTGTCTTCTTGAGCTCGTCGAAGGTGAGATTAGACTTTCTTGAAGATCTGGCGTAATTGGGTGGGCTCATCAGATGTTCCTATTGTTTCAATTGTCAAAGGCACCGTAGAAACTGCTCTTCTAGACTGGAGTGCCTGCTACACTTCTTGAAGTTAACCCTTGATCTGGTTGAATACCTCCTCCTGCTTCGCTTCTTGATTTTCTACGATCTCTAGTGAGTCATCATTTAGTGCAACGATCAAGAAGTCGAAGTCGTCCTGTGTGAGGGTAGTCTTAAACGTAGTCTAGGTGGCCTTAGATTTCTTCCGGAATGAGGGCTTTGGTGGGGTAATATTCCTTTTCTTGGAGGGATCGTCCTCCTCTCCAGGTAGAGTAACCTCGCCTTTGTTTTGCTCAACTTCTGTGCCACCTAGTTCTTCACCATCACCTCCCTTCACAGATGAGATCGACGTAGTCTTTGTGGATGTGCTATGGATATCTTGAACTTCCACATCCTTCTTAGTCTTGCACAGTCCAGGTGTATCCGACATAGCTTCAGGGCTATCCACGTCAGACATCTATGCGGGGTCTATTGCAACAAGGAGGTCTGTCGACCATTCCTTGGTAATCTGTTCCAAGTCTTCTTCTGTCAACTTATAGTATGACTGGAGTTGTTGTTTTTTCTCATCAATGTGTTTTGTGATATAGGTGAAGTGGTGGCCTGCGCTGAATTTGATCAAAGGTCTAAACCTATGAAGTGTGTTTGGTGTGAGGCGCGGTGTAGACTGGATTTTATTCTTCAATTGATTGTAATAAGAGTGGAAGACAACATTGGACTGCTACTACTTGTTCATGTCGCTGGAGTACCACAACGTACAAAACTTCATGGCTAGTGGTTCGAAGGGTTCGATCTCCGGAAAAGTGGCACCTTCTGGTAGCTCCCAAGCGATGAAAGCGATGACTATGAGCAACCAACTAAAGTGGAACTCATACCCTTGGTCTTGCGCCTGTCTACAGTCAATCTCTAGTTGATTTACAAGGTACTTTGCCCAGTTCATTTGTAGTCCCTCCGCGCACTTCCCTACGAGGTCAACTACAAATCCAGTCACCTGTGTGGGTCTGTTTTTGTGGACTAACTTTCCTGCGATCAGCTGGCAACCGAGGCGCACTGCTGCATTCTCAATGGAGGCTACCTTGTAACCTTGTGTGCCCTTATCTAGATCTCCATATGTGTCTTTTATTTGTTGGGTAAGAGCATGATCTGCGGTGTTTCCAGGGTAAAAATCGTGTGGGTTAGGGCCCTTTATGCTTAGCCCTGTGATCCGATTGATCAGAATCATATCCACAGTGATGTGGCGGTCCAACCATAAGTATCCTCTGTGGTAGCAGGACAACATCAATCTGACGCATGCATTCACTTCCTGATGCCTCTCGAAATGAGGAATATTCATTACATTGAGGAGGGTTGACTGCACGAGGTTATGGGTCCATTGTTGAGGGACAATATTTGGGTTCCTCCCTTTTGTGATAGTTAAGTACTTGTGCAGGGCTAGCATACTATAAACCTTGCGATCTCCAAGGTTAAAATCACTAAATTTCAGCACTATGAGCTTATCCTAGTCAACACGAACTAAACGCACCCCTTTCGAGAGGTACGCAGTGAGCATAGCATAGTCGAAGTCTCTAGGTACAGTGTCTCGATTCACTGTGTCACTTAGTGGTGGGATATACTTAGGCAAGATACTTGGGATCATCTTCACAGTGGCGAAGTTGTTTCCGAGCTTAGATTGTCTTTCTGAAGGCAGTCGGGATGGTCCTGCTCGAGCAGTGGAGGGGGAAGTTGGAAATGCTCCTGAGGACGATGCATGTACAGCTGTAGACATTCCTCTCTCTGACATTCCTCTCTCAGTAGTTAAGTCAATTAGAAATTCTTCAACGATTTTCTCAGCAGCGCTGAACTCGTCCGACATACAATCTTGGGTCAGCTAGTTCGGGTGCGAAAGGAATTCAAAGACTACAGTGAATAGTATGGGGAAAAGGTAATGATCTCAGGGTGAGTTAATCTCAGGTTTCGTGCTCAAATTATCACTTAGAAAAAAGTATTCTCGGTGCATGGTGCGATGGACTAAGTAGGGAAACTTAGCAATGGTCTGCTTGCAACGGTTATGATCCTTCATTAACTCCTGTTCGACTCATTATGGCGTGTTTCAACGGTTGGATGATGTCCCTTTATTTATTTTATACCCGTTCGGAGTGGAATTTGAATGGATATATCGGCCCCAATGACTATATTGCTTCGTCATGGTGAATTACTCTATGTCGTTTCTCTGATATCTTGGTGAAGTTCCAATTCTGCAGTTTTTCTGTCTGCGAAGTATCCTCTAGAACCTCTTGTAACCTTACATTATTAGCCCTTTTCTTTCTTAACTTTCTATCCTTCTTCCCAGTGAGCTTCATCTCAGTAATGTTTTTACCATTCTGATGCTTATCTTTATTGGTCTTAGTTACTTCGCGCTGTTGAAAGTCTTTCCTAAGGTTCCTGGATAATACTTCTTCTATATCAAAAATATGTAACTCAATCTTCTGTGGATCCTCTAGTGTTCTCTTAGCCTCGACATCAGAGTTTCTAGTATTAAATATTTGTGATCTGCTCTTCTGTTCTTCAATCAAGTGCACGATCCTTCTGGTCATAAAGTCTTTTAACTGTTGCTTCTTCTGTTCCAAAACTTCCTCTTCCTCTTTTCGTCTGGCTTGTTCTCTATCAGTCCGAGGTTTTTCTATGAGCATGGTAAATGGGGCACTGTCTTCAACAAATTTAATAATCTCAAAGTCTTCCTCTGTCGAAGTTCCATTGACAGTCATAGGTATCCGGGTGAGCCTTCCACATAGGTTTACTAGCTTTCCTCTGAATAAACTTGTCCCTCCTAGGGAAGGGATCATGGCAGGATTTCCTATAGCTTCCCAAGTTCTTTCTGGCATAATGTTCACTTGTGTTTCTTCATCAAGAATACAGTCAATGTCAAAGTCCCCTATTCTTGCTTCGACTTGCTGCTTTTCTTTGAAGATCTCTGATATCCTAACATGTCGGTGATCACTCAAGGTGTCTTTCATCTATAGAAATATATTTTTTGATTCCTTCTAAGTTTCTATTATTTATGGATCTGCCTTAGGGGTTTCTTCATTCATATTCATTCTTTCAAGCTTAGCAATCATTCTAGGGCAATCCAACACTTAATGGTCCAAATCTTTGCAACAGAGACAACTAGATCTTCCACCAGGTCATTCCTTAGCAAGATGTCCCGGTCTTCTGCAAATGTAACAGAGGGTTAACCCTCTCTTTTGTTTAAATGTTCCCCAACTTCTTCTGTACTGCGCACCAGGATCATGGTAGCTAGCCTGAAAAAAACTCTTTCTAGGATCCTGCATCCACTTGTTAGTCCAGACATTATTTTTGTGCATAGGTATAACATATCTATCATTATAATTATCAAATCTATTCATATCAAACTTTCTTTCATCTATTAATGCCCTAGTTTTGAAGCTAGGACAAAATCTATCAAGCATTCCTAGATCCATGCTTGACAAACAAAAAATTTCACTTATCTTACTTCTACAAAGCACAAAGCTTTCAGATCTAAGAAATTTTGACTATTCTTACCTTTATTAGAGCACAGAGCTTAGAAATCTTACCTCTTTTCTGCAGATCGGACTTCTTTCTTTCAAAAATTTCCACTTTTACTTTTCTTAGAGCACAGAGATTTCAGATATCGCTTCTTTTCTTCAGATCTGATCTTATTCTTGGCACAAAGGTTCATAGGTCGAGTAAAAATCTGCGCACTAGGGCAACAAATCTACGCACAGATCTTTCTTTTGCACAAAGTTTCTTCTTCCTCAGTTCCCCGCAATTACAGTTTCATGTCCCAGCAACGAAACCATTTGTTGGCACAGGGGTAGACCCAGGGTTCAATGCTCAAGGGTGCACCAAAAAATCCCTAACTACCGGCCCTTTCGGCAACACCTGCGAAGCAGATGAAGTCTCACCCGAGGTAGAGGCAGGGGTGGTTGCAGGACAGGGATGTCTACAACCAGGGGAATATCAAGTCGACTAATACAACAATAATGCAACATTCATATATCGTTTACCAGCTAGATCAACTCTATGCAAAAATACATCTGATCTAACATAATAATGCAATTAATAGTATAACAATGACATAGATCCAGGCATCAATCACACACACACAACACCAGATATACATGGTTCACCCTCTCTCCAGGGCTACGTCCACAGAACTGTGATTATAATATATTAAGATAAAGCTTACAGTTCTGATCTGCGCTCTTAGTCAGCAGATCTTCTCTCTTCTTCTTTCTGTCTCCCACCTTCCTGCGCATCCAGCTGCAGGAATGGATCTTCGCACCCAACTGAAGATCTTACAATACTAGAAGGCTCTCACTCTCATCACTCCTCTCTCTCACAGTAAAATAATCTCTCAACCAAAAATAATCAATATCCATACCCAACACTAGTACCGACCCGACCTAGGTCCTCTCAACCTCTATTTATACATTATAGTCCCTCACCGATAGCCTTAGGTCGAAACCTAGGTGTCAAAAACCCTAATTACCAAAACCCTAGGTGTCTAAAACCCTAGGTCAACTTGACCCACTTTTTCTAGGCTTCGTCGGCCTGTCTTTCCTTCTTCATCTCGCGGTACTCCAAAGCATCCAATGATGGATTTCTTTGATTACTGAGTTGTCCACGATCCTTCTTCCTTTCTGATCTGTCATCCTTGATCTTCTCATCCAACGGCTTGCTTTTCTGTACTTCGCTCCATCCTTCCTTCTCTTTTGCTCACTTTGACTCAGTAACAATTACTCTGTCTCCCGTGAAGCTCGCTTTTTACCTTTCCTTCCTTGTTCTTTGCTTCCTTCCATAACCAAGGGCCAACAACTTGCTCAAGTCATTTCAAACCAAAGCCATACAGATGGAGCAGAGTATACAAGAATTCAAGGATCTATTTGAAGAGTTGTTCATCAAAGGCCTCCCACCATTTTGGGATGGCAAAAGGAAATTACATGATCAGTAAGAGTACAACTCTCACCTTGCCCAATCTAGAATGGATCACTCTAAGTTTGAAAGTCTGGAGGAAAAATTGAAAGGAGCCACCTCGGTAGAATGTATGGCCATAGATTTTGAGATCTTGAGTCAATTTAAGACAATCAATATTGGGCTGCCAGCCATGACTTATTCCTATTGCATTGAACTGGAGATCCTAATCAAGGAAATGATGGACTACAAGATCCCTTCTGACTTGCAGTGGAAGGAGATAGTATGGCTGGGCAAGACAAAATGTAGTTTTCTAGGAACCAACAAATATCCTCCAAGTGTCACCAAAGTGGAAAGTTTGACAGAGGACCAAAGCAATACAAATGGTGAAGACAGAAGTTGAGCAGTCAGAGAAATCGATCGTTAGTTTATCAAAAGTTTTTGATTAATCATTGTAAATTGGTTCACATACCGAGACTGTCTGTTGAAATTATTGTAGTCAATTTTAGAAGCTGAAACTTTTCAGTTCAACTATTGTAATCGGTTTCTAATTGAAAGGAACTCAAAATTGTGTAAATGATAGAAGTTTTGAATGTATTAATGTTGGCAGAAGTGCAAGGGAACCTTTTAGTTGTTCTGAACTCAATTGTAATTTTCTGGAGCTGAATGGAATACATATGCATAAGATTTTGAAGTCTCTATGAAAAGATTCTAATGGTGGTGATATGAGTTTTGTCTCTTCTCCTTTTATGTATTTCATGTGTTCTTGTTGAACACACCGACTACACTGAGAATGGGGAGTGAACAATGTAGGGCTCTTTTTCCCAAAACTTCCCTCTTACACAAAACTCATTAGTTAGCAATCACCATTAACTCATTACTCATTGTTGTCATTTATAACCAGTTAAATGTGAACACATATCAGCAACATATATCAACAATATATCATCAACAAGTCATCACCACAAGGAACACAAGATGTATGTACAATTTTATTTTTATTACGGACTACAATCCTTGGGGTTTTTCAGCAACAACTGATTAGAGTACAACTCTACGAGAGCACCAGCTCTATAATGAAAGACTCATATTACACCCTTAGCACCAACTGAGATGAGGGAAAAATCCTCCACAGATATCAATCTGTCACAGGTACGTGACCTATCGATAGTGCAACATGTGTATGTACGTGCTCTACCAGTAGTATAGCCTGTGTATGTACATGTCCAGTATATACTACAACCTCCATATACTTCTGAGAAATTTAGGGTTTTCCTTTTTCATCACATACTCAGATCCTATGCAACCTGCAATCATATTCTCTTTTGTCTCTCACTGTCCAATCTGACCCACAGTCAGTCACAACACATCCAATCTCTCCAACAAAATACTCATGCTTCTCAACCATACAATATGAATGCTACTCAATCATGTATAATCAACCAATATACTATAGCAACCATATCAACACTGAATCATAAGAGTGATGCTCACTCCATCAACCATCACAAACCACATCACAACAACCATACCAAGAATGCCTTAAACATTCACCACATAACAAACAAGAGTATCCATCAAGACAATAATACAACCATACCATAGTTTCTATGGCAGGTCTAGTCCCATAGAATGCAGATATGGAACCTGCTTCAGTCTTCAGCAACCATTCATCAGCTCAAACACCAATCTCCATGACTTTATCCACTATATGCGCCATGTCTTCATACAACCCACGTATGTACATGTCCTAGCCTATTGCAGCCCGCGTATACCTCATAAACTAGGGTTTCTGAACTTCTGAGACTTTTGTTATCATGGTCTCAGACTTTGTTGAAACTTTAATGCGTCCATGATATCCTCCATACTCTCTCTCTCAGAATAGATCTTCAATCATGCTCACTTGAGATCTCCCCTAAATGTACTTTTCACAAGAGACCCTTGACTCTTATTTATACTTCTCCAAATAACATCTTCTAGGTCACTTAACCCACTTCTAGGTCACTTAACCCATTTCTAGGTCACTTAACCTATTTTCCTCATTTTAGGGTTAACCACTTTCCATAAATAGAAAGTTATCCATTACTTTATCATTTAAATAATCCTCCTTGACTTTGTCACCTCACTTTATCATTTAAATAATCTTATTTGATTTTGTCACTTTACTTTATTATTTAAATAATCCTTCTTGACTTTGTCACTTTAATTTATCATTTAAATAATGATTTCTTCTTTTCAAGCACTTTGACTTCTTTGACCTTTTGGGGCTTCAAGCCTTCATATGAGGGTCCTCCAACTTTGTAAGGCCATAACTCTCAAACCTTGAGGAGTTATGTGACATTCCACATACCACCGGAAATGGCATGACAAACACTATCCATCTAGGATAGTTTCACCAACAGATTCACTATTCTTCATCTAATTTTTCCACATATAAGAATGGTTTCTCCAACCATACTTCTAGGATAACTCAATTGTAAAGCCTCTTTCCATGAGGGATTTCACCATAAGGGGACCACTTTGGAGTTCATCCATTTGTGCACCTTATCAACCATGACATGACTATAATGATCAATGCATCATATATCAAAGAAACCATATTGATCCATCTTCATCTTTGCATCATGTCTCAATGACAACTCATTGAACCATATTCATCTATGCATGACATCATATGCATCATTTACTTGACATATATCCATTCTCATCAAGGAAAATACATATTACATTTGACATCAATCATGAATCAATCAATCCTTTGCCATCAATCAATCAATGACATTAATCAATCGCTTGACATCAATCAATCAAACCATTGGCATCAATGACAACATGATCCAACAATCTCCCCCTTTGGCATTGATGAAAATACTAACATTGATTTCAACACCAATCATTGATGTCAACATGTAGACAAGGCATGCTCTACATCAATAATCATCAAACATATCAATGTGACTATCTCTCCCCATCAATAAACATCAATCACATCAATGTGACTATCTCTCCCCATCAATAAACATCAATCACATCAATGTGACTATCTCTCCCCCTTTGACATCAATGGCAAAGGGTCATTCTCCCCTTGGGGCTACTCCCCCTGCTTGAACTCTCCTTGGGGTTTCTCCCCCTGTCTGAATTCCTTTGATCTTCCTCTGAATAATATCTCCCCTTTTGAACAACGGATATCACTCTGATGTAATGCTAAATATACAATGACCATCGCTCCCCTTGGAATTATGCCTCTGTGCTCGTTCTTCAAATATAAGGGTCTTTCTTAGTATACATATGATAAATATATCCTCCTAGAATCATGGGAAGAATAATGAATCCACCTATGGGTATGTCTCCCCCTATCTTCTCTACAAGATTAACAATATGCTACCACATGACGATCCTTGGACTTGTTCATGCATCAAACTCATGCCATACCAAACATCATGAAGCAAGAGATATGTCAACAATGAAATAGAGAATCATGAGAAAAATGTCAACCAAGTATATCTTGTACCAAAATGTGTTCTCATCATTCACAACACCCATGTGCATCCACCAATATGCCAACCATGTGCATCATGTCAACATGACAAATAATGTGTCATATCACTCATGATATGTCTCTACCATGCCACAATGATCAAATGTCTCATGTACCAAACTATATGCTAATCAAGTAATACCAATGATGTACTTTTAGCCAAGTACTCATCATCCAAACATAAACATGTACATAAAAATGTATCACTACTTGAACCAAGCAAGTACATCAACCATGCACCAATACCACAACAATATAAGTCCTCATATATGTATGCCAAGTCCTCCATAAAACATGTTCCAATCAAACTTCTAGTAGGTGCCTCTACTAATGTACTAGAAATGTACCAATCATGCATCAACTATAGATCAAGCTATGAATCATCAATGATGTACAACATGTTCACCTCATCAACTCACCAACTACATGTCCCAATATGTATCCCATCTGTATGCCAAATGCATGCACCAAGATATCCAACAAGTAAGCTTTCAATAATACATCACAAGATATATCAATGAAACTCAAATATGTACCAACCATGTACCCCAACAGATCATACTCAATCATCCATTCACTACAACAAATACTAAGAATCCAACAATACATGTTCTAGTAGTATTCTTCAATAGATCAATGACATCTCTAGCTAGAATAATTATGATATATCACATAACCAAGGTACCACAACTTCACTGCAATAACTAACATTGTTCTTCAACAAAAAATGCCTCAATCCACACTCATGGGTTAGTGTTATGCATCCAAGATGGTCTTTCATCACTTTACATAATCCAATATAGAATCATGAAAACCTATAACAAATAGTGTTAGAACCTGCAACAAACCATGTCAGACCCTGCAACACATATTTATACCATCATATCAAGTTGCAACCCATGTGCATTGCCTTTTTCCCAAGGATTTACAACATATACGCGGCCTATTGCACAACATCTCGTGTATGTACGCGACCTATTCAAGGTCAGCCTGCGTATGTACGCGACTGTTACCACGGTCACCCGCGTATACCTCAGTAGATGACACGATTGAGCTTCCCTTTAGGATTTCATTTTGTTCTGGTTGCTCAGTCTTCTTCACCCATTTCTGAAGGTGTCCCTTCTTCTCAAAACTTGATCTCTGAGCTTCCATATTTTCAAAGATGTCTCCCTTCCTTACTTCATTCCTTCTTCTAGTTGTGCTATGTGAATTACTTATCATGGACTTTCTTCTTGTGTTCCAGTAGTCCTGGGATTTGTGGCCAAATCCACTACATCTGTAGCATCTCATGGTGTTACATTGAACATCAATGTGTCCTACTTGATCACATATCCAACACCTTATGGTGTTATAAAATATTCCATTGTATTTCCTTTCATAAGATCTACATTCAAAATCTTTGTGACCATATTCATTACATGAATAACAATTCCCATGAAAAATACTTTCATACCTTTGCTT
>SNQJ01S0029692.1:0-11243 GCA_010110895.2 Picea sitchensis | reverse complement strand
TCTCAAAACTTGAGCTCTGAGCTTCCATATTTTCAAATATGTCTCCCTTCCTTACTTCATTCCTACTTCTAGTCATGCTATGTGAATTTCTTATCATGGACTTTCTTCTTGTGTTCCAGCAGTCCTGGGATTTGTGGCCAAATCCACTACATCTGTAGCATCTAATGGTGTTACATTGAACATCAATGTGTCCTACTTGATCACATCTCCAACACCTTATGGTGTTATAAAATATTCCATTGTGTTTCCTTTCATAAGATCTACATTCAAAATCTTTGTGATCATATTCATTACATGAATAACAATTCCCATGAAAAATACTTTCATACCTTTGCTTTGGTGTCCCAAAGATAGCTTCTTGATGTCTTCTTTGTTTTGTTCTTTTGAAATTCTCTTTGCCTTGTGTGGAAACATTTCCTTCATCCTTTGAGGGACTTACCTCATGCTTCTTTGAGGTGCTTTCTTCAACATGTGTAGATGTTTTCTTGTATCCAAGACCTAATTTATCATTTGGTGATCTTTGACTTTCCAATATCTCATTCTAGATTTGTGAGCTATTCAAGAATTTGTTTGATTTCTCTACTTTCTTTCTAAGATCAACAACTTCAGCTTCTAACTTATGACATGACTCTTCCTTTTCATTTATTTGATTCTTCAATAGTTCCTCTACCTTTTTGTCTTCTTCAATTTGGGTCTTGAGATGGACAATAGTTTCAAACTTTTTGATAATCTCATCATCTACCTTCGTATCTTCATTTTCATTCTTTAGTCTTGTGATCTCTTCTTCCTTTTCTTCTAATTGAGTCTTTTTACTCTCTTCTTGTTCCTTGAGAATTTCCCTTAACTTCAAGATGTGCCTTTGACTCTTATTAAGGAAATTTTTAGTGGTATCTGAAAGATAGCTATAGTCTATATAATAATGGTCATTTCTATATTCATATAAACCATCTTCAACCTTATTTTGAAGTTCTAATAGATATTATTCTATTATTTCCATGGGATAACTACCATCAAACTCTACACAACATATCTCTAGATTTTCATCTTCACTTGTAGAGAAAAATTCAACATCATCACATTTTGAATCATTGCAATCAAGGGCCTTTGAGGATTCTTTACCTTTATTTGAAATATCTTTAAGATCTTCCTTTTTGCCAACATCTTCATATGATTCATTTGAAATGTCTTCAAGATCTTCCTTTGTGATATCATCACTTGATTCTTTGTCTTCACTTGAAATTTTTTCAAGATCACATTTAGAAATAATACAATCAAGAGTTTTAGGAGATTATTTACCTTTAATGATCTTGATGGAGTGATCTTCAATATCTTCCTTCTCCTTCTTTCTTTGATATGTCTCCTCTAGTTTTAGCCATAGATCCTTGGCGGAAGTGCATTGTCCCATGCTCTCTTTGATAGGGCTTGAGAGTCCACTAAGAATGGGCTTGAGAGCCAATGCACCATTCTTCTTTCCTTCCCTTTGAGTTGCATACTTTGACTTGTTCTTCAATGAAACTGATCCACCAATGGCTGCCTTCCAAATACCTATTCCAATTTCCTTCAAATGCACTCTCATTTCTATTCTCCAAGTAGAATAGTTTTCCTCATCAAGGATTTGAACTTCATCATCCATTTGTGTGTCGATGGATCTCCTCCAAGCTTCTTAAGTCTTATAGTGAAGGCCCGCTCTAATACCAATTGTTGAACACACCGACTACACTGAGAGGTGGGGGGGGTGAACAGTGTAGGGATCTTTTCCCCAAAACTTCCATCTTACACAAAACTCATTAGTTAGCAATCACCATTAACTCATTACTCATTGTTTTCATTTATAACCAGTTAAATGTGAACACATATCAACAACACATATCAACAATATATCATCAACAATTCATCACCACAAGGAACACAAAGAAGAAAATATATATGTACAATTTTATTTTTATTACAGAATACAATCCTTGGGGTTTTTCAACAACAACTTAATAGAGTACATCTCTACAAGAGCACCAACTCTATAATGCAAGACTCATCTTACACCCTCAGCACCAACTGAGATGAGGAAAAAATCCTCCACATATATCAATATGTCATAGGTACGCATCTTGTCGGTAGTGAAACATGTGTATGTGCATGCCCTACCAGTAGAACAACCCGCGTATGTACGTGGCTAGTATATACTACAGCCTACATATACTTCTGAGCAATTTAGGGTTTTCCTTTTTCATCACATACTCAGATCCTCTACAACCTGCAATCATATTCTCTTTTGTCTCTCACTGTCCAATCTGACCCATAGTCAGTCACAACACATCCAAGCTCTCCAACAGCCTACTCATGCTTCTCAACCATACAATATGAATGCTACTCAATCATGTATAATCAACCAGTATACTATAACAATCATATCAGCACTGAATCTTAGAGTGTTTCTCACTCCATAAACCATCACAAACCACATCACAACAACCATACCAAGAATTCCTTAAGCATTCATCATACCAAAGTTTCTATGGTAGATCTGATCCCATGGAATGTAGATCTGGAACATTCTTTAGTCTTCAGCAGCCAGTCATCAGCTCAAACACCAATCTCCATGACTTTATCCACTGTACACGCCCTGTCTTCATACAACCTGTGTATGTACTGTTGAATATGTGACAACGAACGGGATGCAAGATCCGATGGTTGTTACATGAACCCAAATAGGATACAGTAGTTCAATTGTTTATTGGAATATCTCATAAATCTCTCATGCATTGTTAATTTGTTGAAACAAATTTTCTAAAATGGAATGCAACATTTATTGTTATAAATCCATGAAGCATGTAGAGGCAAGTGAGGAGTGTGAGAGAGTTGGATGTGAGGAATGATTTAGAGCCTGCAAGGCTATTTTAATATACGTGTTTTGAATAATAAGAGAACCGATACCATTGCTCCGTGGATGTTTCCCTCATGAGGTGAAGGAGGGTTTTACCACGTAAAATCTTTGTGTTTTTTTTATGAGTTTGCTAGTTGTCATTTCTGTCTTCTGTGTATTTTTTATTCTGCTGTAATATTCATTTTTGTGATTTCCCGATCCCAACAAGTGGTATCAGAGCGAGGTTAAGACAAGATCACAGGTTTACCGAAAACAAGATTACTGGTTGGAGCTACGGAGGACCTGGAAATGTGTGTTTGCAAATAATATATCCGTGCATTCGGTCAACAGAGGCATGAGGTCAATTTCTAGAAACACTTATGTTTCTGTGTGTTGTTGGAAAATAATATTTTCTTCTATTTCTGTGCGTGTATGACAAGTAACGTTTCAGTCAGAAAATTAAAGGTGCATCGGGACTAGTTATACGAATGCAAATAATATTTTTTCCATTCATTCGACCAAGGAGACTTTATGTGATATTACTGTGTTGCAAATAATAATTAAATTAAAAGGGTAGTTGCATATCCTGATTTATTTTATGCATTAATAAATGAGTTCTTGAAACGACGGCTACTTACCGAGCTTTGTTGGTGGTATGGTGCATTAAATTTTTTGTTATAATACCTTGAAATGGTTTTACATGGATTTAAAAATAAAATTGGATCGAATGGTTTCTTTAAAAGAATTTAATATATGGTAGATCATTTAAAAGGTGGGAGTTACAAGGTTTTAAAAGGTTAAAGGGTTTTTTGGTATAAATTATTAAATCTTGTATTTATTCCTTCAGCCTTGTAATATTTGATCAACCATCATATTATAAAGCTTGTTTTTATAAGCTTTGGGTTTTATAAATTTCTAATCCGGTTCCTTAAGAAAAATGGCAAAGATGCATGGTGCAAGGTTTGAGGTGGATAAATTCAATGGTAAAATTAATTTTGAATTATGGAAACTAAAGATGCGAGATCTGCTTGTGCAACAAGGCCTACAAAAGGCACTGGCGAGCAAGCCAAAGAAACCCGTGGGTATGTCAGACGAGAACTGGGAAGATCTGGATGCAAAAGCTCTCAGTACCATCCATCTGTATTTAGCAGATGAAGTGTTATTTAACATCGCATAGGAGAAGACAACAACATGATTATGGAGCAGGTTGGAAGCTCTATACATGACAAAATTCTTGACGACCAGGATTTTCTTGAAGAGGCAGTTGTATACTTTAAGGATGAATTAAGGTACACAAATAGTTGATCATCTAAATAATTTTAATAACCTGATTTGTCAGTTATCTAGTGTGGATGTAAAATTTGAAGAAGAATATAAGGCAATCACTTTATTATGTACTTTACCTGATTCATGGGATAATCTAGTCACGTCTATGTGGTTTAGTACATCAGATTCTTTAGATTATGATACTATTGTTGGAGCCTTGTTATCTGAGGAAGGGCATAGGAAAGGTAGCACAGAAACCTCAACAATAGTTGCAATGGAAACTAGAGGATGATCTAGTGAACGAGGGCAAAGTTCGAAAGGTACATCTAGATCTAAGTCAAGGGGAAAGAAGGGTAATATAAAGTGTTGGTATTGTAATAAATCAGGGCATCTTAAGAAATATTAATGGAAATGGAAGCAAGCATCAAAGGAAGAGGACTCTACAAAGGAGGAAAATGTAGCTAAGAAGGATTTAGGTATGATCGGTGAGGTATTGTCCACATCTAATGTCTCACAGTACCATTATAATTGGTTAATTGATTATGGAGCATCCCATCATATGTGTCTTCATAGAAATTGGTTCGGTACATACCAATCTATAGATGACGGAGTAGTTTATATGGGAAATGATGTTACATGTAAAACTGTTGGGATAGGGAGTATCAGAATAAAAATGTTTGATGGGACTATTAGGATTCTAATAGAAGTGAGACATGTACCTGATCTAAGAAAAAACTTGATATCTTTGGGAGTTCTGGATTCTTGTGGATATAAAGGCACAGTTCAAGGTGGATTTTTAAAGATATCGAAAGGTGTCTTGGTTGTCATGAAGGAAAACAGAGTCGGGAACCTATATAAACTTGAAGGGAGAATAGAAATCGATCATGAAATAGTGGCATTGGATGATGCAAGAGACTCCACTTTTTTATGGCATTAACGACTGGATCATTGAAGCGAGAAATGAATGAAGGTACTTATTGATCGAAAGTTACTTCCTAGTTTAAAAGCTGTAGATTTGAAGTTCTGTGAGCATTGTATTTATGGTAAACAAGCTAAACATAAATTTAAATATGGAAAACACATAAGTAAAGGTATCCTTGACTATATTCATTTTGATCTTTGGGGTCCATCTCCTAAACTCTCTTATGGAGCATCATCATGTTTTGTCAGTTTTATAGATGATTACTCTAGGAAAATATGGATCTATATGTTAAAGAGAAAAGTTGATGTTTTTGACAGATTTAAGAACTTTAGAGATTTGGTTGAGAATAACACTGGCAGATCCATTAAATGTCTTAGAACAGATAATGGAGGAGAATTTACTTCTAAGGAGTTTGATAATTATTGCAAGAATGAAGGGATCGAGAGACATAGAACCATTGTCTACACTCAGCAGCAGAATGGTGTTGTTGAACGCATGAATAGGACTCTCCTCGAGAGAGCAAAGAGCATGCTCAGTAATGAAAAGTTGCAACAAGAATTGTGGGGAGAAGCACTACTTACAGCTTGCTACTTGGTCAACCGATCACCATCGACAACAATTGATTGCAAAACTCCAGAAGAGGTGTGGATAGGTCAACCATGTAACTATTATAATCTTAGAGGATTTGGTTGTGATGCCTATGTACTTATTCCGAAAAATCAACGTTCCAAACTAGATCCTAAATCACACAAATTGGTCTTTGTTGGATATGGTGATTGTATTAAGGGATATAGATTGTGGAATCCTACGGCCCACAAGATCATCATAAGTAGAGATGTAATATTTGATGAACTTTCACTCTCAAAATCGGACATAAATAATGATATGAAACATGCTAATGAACCACAGTTACAACAAATTCAATTTGATATTCAGTCATCTACGAAGGAGAATCATGAGGATGTTCATGATGAGGACATTCATGAGGAAAATCCTCAGGAGGATGATCATACAGAAATGTCTCAAGAAATAGAGGAAATGCCACAACAAACTGTACGAAGATCTACACGAGTTAGATCTTTTCCAAAAAGGTATGATGATTATGTTTCATCAGTTGCTTTGATATCTAATGATGGTGAACCTAATTTTTATCAGGAAGCAATGGAGGTATCTGAAAGTTCCAAATGGAAAGAAGCAATGAAAGAAGAGATGGATGCCTTAAAAAAGAATGAAATATGGGACCTAGTAGAACTTCTAGAAAATAGAAAGGTTGTTGGGTGTAAATGGGTCTACAAATTGAAGAAAGGTGATGATGATAAAGTGGAAAAATACAAAGCAAGGCTGATGGCAAAAGGGTTTTCTTAGAAATTAGGTATTGACTTTCATGAGATCTTTTCACCAGTTGTAAAACTTGATTCAATTAGAATTGTATTAGCACTAGTTGCTTTACTTGATCTTGAATTCGAACAACTAGATGTTAAAACATCATTTTTACATGGTGATTTGGATGAGGAAATTTTCATGGAGAAACCAGAAGGGTTTGTTCAGAATCGCAATAGGAAGTTTGTTTACAAACTTAGGAAATCATTATATGGCCTGAAACAATCTCACAGGCAATGGTACAAGAAGTTTGATTCTTCATGGTGAACTAGAATTTTACCAGAAGTGAGTATGATCATTGTGTTTACTTTAAAAGGTTGGAAAATGGCATATTTATTATTCTGGTGTTATATATTGATGATATTCTTGTTGCAAGCAAAAGCATGGTTGAAATTAGCAGGTTAAAGGCTCAGTTGGCTAGGACATTTGATATGAAGGATCTAAAAGCTGCAAAACATATTTTGGGCATGGAGATACACAGAGACGGTAAAAATGGTAAGTTGTGGTTATCACAAGAGAAGTATGTGGAGAAACTACTTCAGAGATTTGGTATGAATAAGGTGAAACCAGGAAATATCCCTTTGTCTTCCCATTTTAAGCTTTCTTCAGGTTTGAGTCCTAGTAGTGATGAAGAAAAGGAGTATATGTCTCATGTACCATATGCTAATGTAGTAGGAAGTTTGATGTATGCAATGGTATGTACAAGACCATATATTTCACATGCATTTGGTGTTGTCAGTAGATACATGGAAAATCCAGGTAAAGAACATTGGGAAACAGTGAAATGGGTGCTTCGGTATCTTAGAGGCACAAGCAATTATTGTATCACTTTTGATGGTTGCAGTGATGAAGTTTGCGGTTATGTTGATTTGGACAAAAGAAGATCTACTTGAGGACATGTCTTCACTCTTGCAGGTGGTCCTATAAGTTGGGTTTCAAAGATTCAAAACATTATTGCTTTATCCATTGTAGAGGCAGAGGATATATCTACTTCACATGCTTGCAAAGAGGCAATTTGGTTAAAGGGTTTACTGGGTGAGTTAGGAAGGTTTCAGAATAATGTAAAATTTTTCTGTGATAGTCAAAGTGTTATTTATTTGGCTAAAAATCCATCTTATCACTATAAGACAAAACATATTCCTGTAAAATACCATTTTGTAAGACATGTTATTGATGAAGGTGGAGTGGTTTTTGAAAAGGTCCACACTCAAAAGAATTGTGTAGACATGTTCACGAAACCAGTTGCATTAGAGAAGATGCGGTGGATTTTATTTTCTCTTGGTTTGCAGGAAAGTTGATGAACAACGAAATGAACAAGGTATCAGGTAAATTGTTGTCAAGGTGGAGATTGTTGAATATGTGACAATGAACAGGATGCACGATCCGATGGTTGTTGCATGAACCCGAATAGGATATAGTAGTTCAACTATTTATTGGAATATCTCATAAATATCTCATGCATTGTTAATTTGTTGAAACAAATTTGTTAAAATGGAATGCAACATTTATTGCCAACAGTTCATGTAATTATGTGAATATACTATAAATCCATGAAGCCTGTAGAGGAAAGTGAGGGGTGTGAGAGAGCTGGATGTGAGGAATGATTTAGAGCCTGCAAGGCTGTTGTAATCTCCATGTTCTGAATAATAAGAGAACCGATACCATTTCTCCGTGGATGGCATGACAAGTACCATCCATCTAGGATAGCTTCACCAACAACTTCACTGATCTTCATCTCATTTTTCCACATATAAGCATGGGTTCTCCAACCATACTTCTAGAAAAACGCAACCGTAAAGCGTCTTCCCATGAGGGCCTTCACCATAAAGGGACCACTTTGGAGTTCATCCATTTTTGCACCTTATCAACCATGACAAGACTATAATGATCAATGCATCATATATCAAAGAAACCATATTGATCCATCTTCATCTTTGCATCATGTATCAATGACAACTCATTGATCCATCTTCATCTATGCATGACATCATATGCATCATTTACTTGACACATATCCATTCTCATCAAGGACAATACATATTACATTTGACATAAATCATCAATCAATCAATCCTTTGGCAACAATCAATCATTTGACATCAATCAATCAAATCATTGGCATCAATGACAACTATTGGACAACTGAGAGGGGGAGGGGGGTGAATCAGTTGTCATCGAGCTTAAACAATTATGCTCATTTTAAACTCTTTGAAGAGCACTGAATGACAATCACAATAATGCAGGGAAGTAAGCAATAGCACATTCAACATCATTCACACATATGAAATATACAGAGACATATATTTCCTGAGGAAACCCATAAAGGGTAAAAACCTCTTCTTCTTTATATGATAAGTAATCTTTACATTCTTTACATTATCATACTTATGACCACCAACTCATAATGAGGCTACAACCTCTGTTTTGAAAGCTGCAACTTGCTGAGAGCACCAACTCTTTGTTTTCTCTAGCACCTACTAGAAGGAAACACCAACTCCCTGGTTTCTCTAGCACCCACTAGAAGGAAGCACCAACTCCCTAAGTGTTCCAGCACCAACTGGATGGAAGCACCAACTTCCAGTCACACAGGCACCAACCTGTATAACAGAGAACAACAGTTCTCCCTTGCACNACTAGAAGGAAGCACCAACTCC
The DNA here is from genome assembly GCA_010110895.2 of Picea sitchensis. Taxonomy (NCBI): domain Eukaryota; kingdom Viridiplantae; phylum Streptophyta; class Pinopsida; order Pinales; family Pinaceae; genus Picea; species Picea sitchensis. The sequence continues at coordinate 2,161 of SNQJ01S0029692.1, read as the reverse complement.
CTAAGTGTTCCAGCACCAACTGGATGGAAGCACCAACTTCCAGTCACACAGGCACCAACCTGTATAACAGAGAACAACAGTTCTCCCTTGCACCACCCTACCACCCTAGTTTCTCTGGCTGCAATTGGATGGAAGCTACAACTCCCTGTGTTCAAGCACCCACTTGAACCTCTGAGGACAACAATCCTCCCTAGCACCTCCCTTCCACCTTGAAATATAAAGTTTTCTATATATAAATTTATCACAGTGATACAATATTTATCATTGGCTTACCAGGATTATCACTATTCTGCTATGCTACTCTGCTCTCCTGTATCAGTGTCTCTCTATCTGCATCTTCTTGCAATTTCTGATCTTTTTTTTTTCACTACAAGAGCACCTCAGCCTTCCTTTAGTGTCTCAGTGTCTTGCTGCACACATGCCTTGTTCTTTCTGTTCTTCTTCCTTTTATGCTCTGTGCGCCATGTCCATTCAATGCACCATTCCTCTTCTCTGTATTTCAGCTGTTGCACACTCCTCCTTATACACTCCTGAATCCCTCTCAACAAAATCTCCCATATCTTCTTTCTTTTGCCTTCTTATAGTATCTATGCACCTTGTGCATGCCCTATGCGCAATGCTTCTGCATGCTCTTCATGTCGAGTGCTCTGCCTGTTCCTCATTGCAACTCTTCAGCTTCTGTGGCTGTTAAACCCATGTGTCCATAATCACTGGGTCTTATGCTAAGATTCCTTAGCCTCTCCAACAGTCAAGACTCTTTGTCTTCTCTGTCACAGTCAATCTCATCCTCTCTGTTGCAGTTGCAGGCTTCAACACTCATCCATCTGTCAATTGTCTCTACGAACAGTCTTCATACCACTGGTAGATTCCTTGAGACTCTTCAGCTCCTTTGGAAATCACACAGAAGTCTCTTCGAGTCCTCCGACAGAAACCATCAGTGGTTTCTAGTAGTTACACTTTGAACCTCCAAAGACCACTTCAGCAACTGAATCACCACTGATCGATTAACTTTGAAGAGAAACAGTAGCCCTTCGATCATATTCGTGAATAACCTGCACCGTTGGATCATAAATGATGGGTCTCGCGCTTATTTCTCCATTTCTCAATTCGTCCTTTTGGCATCCCTGTGGTGAGCCATCTCAAATCTCCAAGTCGCAATCTCTGAAATGGAGCTTAGCTCTGTGCTACCTCCTCCCTTGAGCCTTCGTCGATGTGACCATGGGTTATGACCAAGGGCCAATTCTGAACATGTATTTCGCATTTTGCATTTTGGGGATTCTGTGATGAGTCGTCTCGACTCTCCATGTCCCAAACTTCGAAATGGAGCTTGTCTCTTCGAGCTCTTCTGTGCATCTCTTCGACGATGTGACCACCAATGATGACCATAGCCTTATTTGAAAACGCATTTCAGCGTTTCATCATTTCGGTATTCTTGTTGCAAAGTGTTTCGACACTCCAACTCCCAATATCCAAAACCACACCAAAAGGTGTGTTATCACTGAAATTTCGTCCGCACATGGCGACAAGAACTCTGCATCGTCAAAACAGGACTGAAGTCATTCATGGCACAGGATTAATTCCATAGCATTGCAAAAGGGTCAAAAACTATACCAAGTGACCAAAGAGTGAAGGGCCCTTTACAGAATCTGGGTGCGCGCGCATATGCGTGGAACAACAACGTACAATGCACGCATGCGCGCACGATGCGCAGTTGTTGGGCGAAAAACCCGTGCACCTACTAAACGGTGCATTTATTGAAATTGGTCGACCTCCCAACCACTAATGGATCAGCTCCCAAGTCGATTTGACACCAAATCCGAGCTCAATCCGCATGGTGGGCTGGTCAAAGACCTAAATGAGCCCTAGAGAGCCCCTTTTCACACTCCAAAGAGGTTGCATAATCACCCAATGCTAGGCTATAAAAAACCATGAATAACCATCACTTTCTCAAGGAATTCTATGCATTGTTATGCTGCCAAGATTGTTAAGGACTCATTCTTTGACAAGAACACATAGGCAACATTTCACAAGAGCTATCCATCTCTCTCTTGAGTGGATAAGATTGGAGTTCTTTCACCCACATTTTCATCTTTTCATTGTAAGGAGAGCAAGCTTGTGAGGGCCTCAAGAGCCTTCCATTGGAGAAAGAAGGGACCCAAGT
>SNQJ01S0029691.1:59868-72188 GCA_010110895.2 Picea sitchensis | reverse complement strand
GGGGGGGTATGATATGGTGGTTTTTCCTGGCGGGCCCCATCCTAATGTGGTGCAAATCCATTACGTCAGACCCCCCCTCGCTCTAAACCATTTACTGCCTACTTCCCCCTCCGACATACCACCATACCATGTTCCCTATACCACCTTCGCCTCATGACATCACACTCCACTACCTCGTCGTCTCGTGATGTCATACTCCACTACCTCCCCTTACAATCCTTGTCCCATCACCTCGTCGACATATTCTCCCCAATTAAGCATCATACGTCAGATCCCTTTTTTCACCTGCCCTCCAATTACCACCTTCCACATCATCCTTGCACACCCGTCACCCGTCCTTTGTTTTCCACCTCATACCCAGTTATCTGTTGGCCAATTAATACAGGCTAACATATCCATTAGCTTGTTGACCTATTCCCCGCGCCCAACAAATACACATTTGCCCAAATTAAACCCTGTTTCCACCATTATCGCACTGTTCACATTTTCCCTGCATACCAGAAGCTCTTTTCACCCACCATTGTCAGCCAGTAACCGAGATAAATTCAATCGCCAGCTAATGTTTTTTGTTTTAGTCGCAGGTACCAGTTGATTTGATGGCGCCAAAGTCTAAGAAATCAGAGGTCGAGGAAAATCCATTCCTCCCGCCTCCTGTCGATCTCGACCAGATCTCACTATCTGATAAATACTACTCGATCTCAGATACCAGGTGCGAATTCGATTTTGTCGAACTGTGTTCATGGTTCAGGGACACCTTCTTGGATCAAAGTGACGAGATTGTACTCTGGGAGTCCAATCTCCCATTGTATCTATTTCCCAAAATTCACCATTTTCTCGAATTCACCTTCAAGTGCCAGGCGCATTATCTCCCCGATCAAAGAGCCATTGTTTCATCTTTTGGAGAGACCCTCTTCACTGTCACACCCGAGGCCATTGACCAGATGATGCAAATCCCCATTGCTGAATCCCCCTCTCCTTTCACCCTTGAAGTTCTAACTGAAATGTACTAGAATCTGTCTTTTCCCCAGAGAGCATAGATTTTCAAGTTTTTCCTCCCACAGAATGCCCAATTCCCTAAGAAAAATCCCCCCTACCATTCTTCCATGTTTTCATAAAAAGGAAACCAAGTCATTTCATCCTTGTGTTGTCTGCTTGAATATTACTCAGACGAATGGGTGAACGAGCCAATTCTGGGTTTCTTGTCCATATTTTCTATCGAAGAGAAAGCCACCACTCAGTTTGAATACAACAGTTTTCTAGCCGAGAACATACATGAGCAACTTTTCAGATTTCCCACAGAGGGTATGTTCTGGTATTCTTCAATACTAGCTTACATGTTCATGTTCTTTCAAGAAGATAAGTTCTTGTTTCCCATGCAGAAACTGAACCAGGACAACAGACCACAACCTGTCACCTCTTGGACTTCGCTGCTGAGGAAAAACTCCCCGGAGTTTAATTTTAAGCAATTCATTGAGCAATTTTACCAACTAGTGGTAAGCATGCTCAGTGGTAGACAAGAACCAAGGATAAATGAGGAGATCCAAAGAATTATACACCTCTCGGACCTCGCCAAGACTGGAGACTGGTATCTGTATCAAAATCACATGGAAATCAAAATTTAGGGATGTGAGTTGGCTCCTTATAAACTTCCAAGATATGTACCTGTAAGGATACTTACCTTGGAATACATCATGCAAATGATCAATTCAGACGATATACATTTTGTATCTTTGAGAAAGAAAAAATAGTTGAGAATTAAAGGGCAGATAGGATCTTTTATCTGTAATAGTCGAGCTGTCGAGGAAGGGGCAAACAAGCTACTAAAGGAAATGAAGTTTGGTATCAGTTTCCTGTGGCACTATGATCCATGTGGGATCATTGTAGAAATGAGATTGAGGAATAAAAGTTCCCCATATGCTCGTGTGCCCAAACCTGATATTAAGAACTATGTGAATTCATTGAGTAGAAGATGAGGTGGACGTACACGTCAGCATGCAGAACAGTCAAAGTCAAGTTGATGATTCACCAACCATCTTCCCCAAAATCAGCATGGAGAATTCGACAGATCATAAGCAGTTCCTACAATGTTGTATTTTGTTATCTAGTTAGTTAGCATGAGATTTTGCCACGTCTTGATCATTAATGACAGGATCGATTGTAATCTTTTCTATATATACTTCAAATTTCAAAGTACCGAGGGTTGATCTTTACGCCCAAGCAAGTTGTAAGCACTGTAATCTTTCTCAAGAGATTTACCAGTAATAAAAAGGACATTTCACAGGATTCCTGCGTGTTAACTGTTGGTGATGTTTTGCCCTCTTTGTTGAAAGGTTTTTCTATCTTCGTAATCATTTATGTTTTCTATATCTGATCATTTAAAGAAGTTTGAAGTGCAGAATTTATCTTTGTATACTCTGTTTCTGGCTTTTAAAGATCTAAATGTTTATCTTCTGACGTTATGATAAAGAAATTCTTAAATGCTTCTTTGTTATAATTGATTTCCTCATCTTTTCTGCTACCCATCATGTTATTCTAAAGGATCTGATAGTTGCATTATCTTGCCCTGTGAAAACACCTTATAAAATTTGTTCTTTGATCTCAAACTTTATAAACAGACACCATAGCCCAATGGATCATAAGCGATATTTCAACCATTTTTATAAAACAAACAACATAGTCTATTCATTTAACTAGCCTAAAATCTAAAACCGGAAACAAAGTTAAATCTTATAGAGAGATCCCTCTCTGAAACTGGAAGGGCTAGATCCCAGTTTTGAAGTGGTTGGACAAGTTACCTCTGGTAAATTTCTTCTCCATAGCGACAACCTTTGGGAATTTACAGAGCGATAACATAGTGGCGACCATACTAGGGAACTGAACAAACTTTCTATCCTATGATTTCTTTCCCCAGCTAAAGAAAACTTATTTCTGAACAAATCATAAAATCTAAGCTTATAAAGAGATAATGTTCAGAGGTTGTTAAATTTTGTATATAATTAGTTGAAAATTTCTAAAAATAAAATTAAAAATTCTGGCTCCTAAAAGAGTTTTCACTAGATCTCATCTAGAACCAAAACCTGCAACAACAATAGACAATTCCGAAAAATTACTTAGAAAGAAAAACGTTGCAGAGGGTTCTAGGAGTCACAATCCTCTTCATCGGTCCCCTTCTCTCTTAGAGAAGCTGGTTTCCCTTCAGGATCTCGAGTTTGACATATCTTTTGAACAAAGCCTTTTTAGAACAAAATCCGACAGCTTTGTAAGTGAAACAATCTTAGATCAAATCATCCTACAACCCAGGACCCCTGAAATACTATCTCCCAGGGTAGACGTTGATCAAAGATTTCTTCAGGAATTTGACAAGTTAGAAGACCTAGTTGAAAATCTTGATCAAGCCCTAAACAAAGCTCACTTCCAACAGTCAGTTGAACTTTCTGCCTTGACTATTGTTGTAGCTTTTGTTAAGAACCCAAGACCTGAATACAAATGCACCACAATAGATATAGAAGAACGATATATAAAAACACCACTTTATTATATCAAACCCTTGGGGTAGGGCAACACCATACAATGGATCCTATTATGGAAGGGATCCTCTCCTGTTCACTTGCCTCTTCGAGGGGGCATCCTCCTATTGAACTACCGCTCCAAATACAATAATTCTCTTCATGTCCCATTACATTGCTTGAACCCCTTTATATAGTGCTACCATCACCTAAGAACATTCTAGAGGAGGAATCTTCTAGAAGTAGAACCTTATAAGAAGTCCTCTTACATTTATTAAATTTAACTACCCATTTATTATATCTAACTACCATAGTGGGTCTTATTTAACAATATAGTGGACCTAGTCCACCTTACATTGAATGACCTCCACTATTATCACTATGGGCCCTCTGGGCCCCACCACTACCTCTCTAGCTACCTTACAGCTTCGGTTAACCCTAAACCAACTCATTGTGTTCCTCCTAGTCCTTCATCTTCCATAGCCTATGTCACCTCCCCTCCAATCACACATGTCTTTGTCCAACCTCCTCCACCACTCATGGCAGCAAGATATGCTCCATTGGTGTTAGTTGCTCCTTTACATCCCATGCCCCAGGACTATCAAAATAGACTTCCTCAGCTTGATGGTACTGGTCCTCTAAATGCACAACAACATGTTGACAAAATGAATGAGTATTTTGATTTACAGGAAGTTGATGAGGCTGATGTGAAAATGAGACTATTTGCATAGAGTCTGACTGGAGAAGTCAAAAAGTGGTTCAAAACATTACGAGATGCTTCCATAACTGACATTGCTGATTTTCATCGAAGTTTTCTTGACAGATGGGAGGTAAAGACAAATTCTCTCCACATCTTGTCAGAATATGAGAATATCAAAAGGAACCAAGGAGAGACAGTGCAGGATTGCTGCACTCGTTTCAACAATCTGTATAGTGCAATTCCAGCTGATATCAAACCACCTCAAGGTTTGGCATTAACAAAATTCCCCGATGGATTTGACGCTGACATGTCATATCAGCTAAGGGAAAGAAATTATGCTACTATGGAAGACATTCATAAAAGTGTCGTTAGTGTGGAAGCAAATCTTTTAGCCAGAAGAGCCATGCAGAGAACAAAAAGGAGGGTCACCATCAAGGAAGAGCCTTCCACTTCCTCATCAGATGCCAAATTGGATTCTCTAGCCAGAGCTATGGAGAGAATGATGGAGAGACTTACTATAGCTGAAAAAAACCCACCCAGGGAGAACCAAGTTGCTCCTCAAATTCGAAACCCAAACTTTAGAAGAAATCCGCCCCATATCCGATAGAGAGATCCTAGGGATCAAAGAGAATAGAGGGGGCCCGATCAACAGATCAGACCACCCCTCCAGGAGAATTATGTTGATGATGGGGAGGAGGTAATCGAGGAGTTTGATGACACTCATATAAACCTCATGGGTGTTCACAATGATGAATCCATTTTTCTTACTCAGGAAGAGCACACGTTTTTTCTCCTTTCACAAACATAGGTAAATAAGGAAGCAAAATAAATAAAACATCAGGCCTTTGAAAATGCTATAATGGAGGTCCACATGCAGTATAACCTAAGAATCAAGAAGGCAAATGACAATCCTCCAAAGAAGGCTGCTGAAACAAAGAGAATAGTTGAGACCAAGAAAACCTCAGAAACCTCCCCCAAGAAAGTCCCTGAGAGGAATAATGTTGAATCTCCTTTAAAAAGAGCTTCCGAAATTTTACAAAGAGAAAATCAGACTAAAGTTTCATCAACTAGTCAACCAAGTGCTCCTTCCCATACAACTCCGATGGATAAACTAGAAGTGTAGAGCCTAAGCAACGCTTCCACTACTTTCAGCCTTGAAGGGGAACTAGCTAAACTGAAGATTCTCATTCCCCTCTGTGAGATGATGAGAAAGAACGCTTATAGGTCGTAGGTGATTAAAGCTTTAAGCATCAAACCAAAGATAGGTATGAAGGCCTTGAATGTCGGATCTGCAAATTACTCGTACACGATAAATCTTGTTGATGATCAACCAGAGCTCTTGTTCGGTCCTGAAGTTGATGGTCAAACCGATAATGATGTCATTGCCCCTTTTTACATAAACCTGAATATCCACGACTTGATACTACACAACGCTATGCTGGATTCAGACGCCTCTCACAACCTAATGCCCAAAGCTGTGATGGAAAAATTGGGACTTGAGGTCACCAGAACGTACAATGATTTGCATTCTTTTGACTCTAGCAAGGTCAAATGTATAGGGCTAATTAAGGATTTATGCATCACCCTAGCTCAAATCCCAACAAAGAGTATGGTGATGGATATCGTAGTTGCAGACGTTCCCCCAAAATACAGTATGTTACTGTCAATATCATGGGGAGCTAAGCTGAAAGGAACCCTGCAGCTAGATATTTCCTATGCCACCATCCTAGTATTTGGACAATAGAGAAGACTGTACAGAGAAACCCTGATGAAGTATATGGTCAACAGTCATGATAAGACACACAATTACCCACTATACTCTGCACATTCTGATCTAGATTCTTTCATTCTGTACAATGATGGTGACTTAGAAGAACAAATCGCTCAGCTGGAAGATGATACACCTGATTCGAAAGAAGATAAAGAAATCACCGAGGTAAGAAATACTGAAACTGTGGAAAGTGAGGAACTGCCAGCAGACTTTTGGAGCATGGATTTTTGACTTCTGGAGTTTGGTTGCATAATCACATATCAAGGTATCTAGAGAGTCATTCTTACAAACTGAATTTCCAATGCACTAACAACATAGCTGAGTACGAAGCTTTGATGCTCGGCCTGAAACTACTGAAGAAGGTTGGTGACAAACAGATTATGGTAAGGGGCGATTTTGAATTGATTATCAAGAAAATTAAGGGTGAGTATGCAGCTAAACATCCCAGACTTAGAGCTTACATGAACGTTGTTTTGGATTCCCTTCAATGTTTTACTAAAATCGACTTGCAAGTAATGCCCAGGGGACAAAAAATACTAGCAGACGAGTTGGCTACATCAACAACTACATGTAAAATTCATTTCCATCCCACTCGCAAATACACAGTGGAGGTGAAGTGTAGACCAACCATTCCTGAAAATATCCGATACTAGTAGGTATTTGGGAATGACGATCAAATTGAAGACTTCCTACTATGTAAGAATGAGTTCGAATGTAAAAATATAGATTTAGAGAATGATGATGATGTAAATAAATTTGTTTTTGAATGTGGTAGTGTAAATAAAGTAGATGCAGAGGAATTGAATGAAAAAGAAGCAGATTCTGGTATTTTACAGTTAAAAAATAATGTGTTACCCAGAGGCCTAGTTACACTCGAAGACTTGTTTGATTTTAATGACATAACGAAAAAAAAAAAATTGAAGCTAGTGGTAAAGAGGTCGAAGAATGCAACATAGGAACAGAAAAAAAACCCAAGATGATTAAAATTTCCAAGTCTTTACCCCCTGAGAAAAAACGCAAATACATTGAATTGTTTAAGGAATATGTAGATGTGTTTGCTTGGGGTTACGAGGACTTAAAATCTTATGATACAAGTATCATACAACATCGGATCCAAATAAAATAAGAACACAAACCTTTCAGGCATAAGCTTAGGAGAATCAATCCCAAGTTGCTTCCCCTGGTAGAAAAATAAATCAAAAAAATGTATGATGCAAAAATTATAGTCCCCTTGAGATTTTCCAAATGGGTTTTCAACCTAGTTCCTACTAGGAAGAAAACTGGCAAAATCAGACTTTGCATAGATTTCAGAAATATAAACAAGGTCTCCCTCAAAGACAATTACCCTTTGCCTAAAATGGACCATATCTTACAAAAGGTAGTTGGGGCCAATAGGATCTCCTTACTAGACGGTTTCTCAGGTTATAACTAGGTTCTTATTCACCTAGACGATCAGGAGAAAACAACCTTTACCACACCCTGGGGAACCTTCATGTATGTGAAGATGCCCTTTGTCTTGATGAACGTCGGTGCCACTTTCCAAAGAGAAATGGATATTTCTGTTGTGGACAAACTTGGGAGATTTATAGTCATATATCTAGATGATGTGACTGTCTACTCCAAATCTGACGAGGAACACTTGCAACATCTTAGACATGTGTTTGAGAAGTGCAGAAAGTTCGACATTTCATTGAATCCAAAGAAAAGCCTTTTCGGTTTAGAGGAAGACAATTTGTTGGGACACATAATCTCTAAAGATGGAATTAAAATAGATCCCAACAGGATAGAAGCCATCCAGAAAGTAGAACATTCCAGGAACATCAAAGAGCTATAGTCATTCATTGGCAAAATAAATTTTCTTAGAAGATTCATACCCAACTTGGTCGAAATTCTTAGGAACATCACAAATATGTTGAAAAAAGACACAAAAATCAAATGGGACACCGAGTCCAAACAGTCATTTGAGCAGGTGAAACATGCACTCACCCAAACCCCAGTTTTGATCAACCCAGATTACACCAAAGACTTTTTCCTTTTCTCTTTTGCATCTGAACACACCATCACAGTAGTGCTATTGCAGAAAAACAGTGAAGGGTACGAACAACCCATAGCATTTTTCTGCAAAGCTTTGAGAGATGCTGCGATGAACTACAACATAATGGAGAAACTAGATTTTTCTCTGGTAAAGGCTATAAAATATTTCAGAGTCTATATTCTTCATTCTCACACAATTGTATATGTTCCAAACACAGTGGTAAAGGATATCTTGACTCAGGATAATCCAGATGGTAGGAGAGGAAAATGGATTGCAGTTATTCTAGAATATGACATCGAAATAAAACCCACTAAACTGATCAAAGGTCGGGGTTTGGCCAAACTAATGGTTGAATATAATTTGCATGCTCTAGACATTAATTTTTTGGCTGCAATTGACAAGACGGAGGAGCAGGCGACTCCAAATGTAAAAGAGGTATTCTTAAACTCTCCTTGGTACGCAGACCTCATTTTCTTACTTCATAACTTACAAGCTCCTCCTGGTTTGACTAAGACCAAACCCAGATTCATTAAACTGAAAGCATTGAAATTTTATATTCTAGAAGGTAATTTTTATTGGAAAGATCCTGGTAGTATCTTGCTTAATTCCCTGTTAAAAGACGAAGCTGAAAAGGTTCTGCAGGATTTCCATGCAGGAGACTGTGGTGGACATCTGAGTTGGAATACCGCAGCTAACAAGATTCTGAGAGTTGGTTTCTATCGGCGCACATTGTTTGTTGATGTTCATCAGAAAGTTACTTCTTGCCACAAATGTCAAGTTTTCGAAGGTAAAAAGAAGCTCCTTCTTTTGCCCCCAAAACCCATTTCAGTTGAGTCTCCTTTCCAACAGTGGGGCCTCAATTTGATTGGAGAGATACATCCTCCTTCTTCAGGCCAACACAGGTGGATTCTCACTGCCACAGACTATTTCACGAAGTGGATCGAAGCTGTACCATGTAGGCAAGCCACTAACTCTGTTATCATTAAAAATTTTGAAAATAACATCTTGTCTCATTTTGGATGTCCCAGAAAAATCATAACTAACAATGCAGCGACCTTCATATCCAAAAATCTTATAGAGTTGTGTAGCCAATACCACATTATTTTAGGACACTCCACAACTTATTACCCTTGGGGAAATGGGCTAGCAGAGTCCTCGAATAAAATTCTGGTGAACATCCTTAGGAAAAAAATACAAGAAAATAAGAAATCATGGCATAATAAGCTGGTTTTTGTGCTCCGGGCTGACATAATAAGCACCGAAAGATCAATTGGCATGTCTCTGTACCAATTGGTGTATGGTACTGAAGCAATTTTTCCCATTTCCTTGGGAGTCACTGTTATGAAACTATTGCAGGAAGTGCAAGTAGAGCCAAATGATGTCCAGAGGAGAACAAATCAATTGATTCACTTAATGAAATCCAGGGAAGAAGTATACAACAAGACTCAGGTTATCCAGGAGAACATCAAAAAGATTTTTGACAGAAGAACTAAAGAAGATAATTTCGAGTTGGGTGATTTAGTGTTGAAATGGGATTCCAGGAATGAGGATAAGGGAAAACATGGAAAGTTTGATAGCTTATGGAAAGGCCCTTACATCATTCAAGCATTCAGAGGAAACAACACATTTTTGCTCAAAAATAGTGATGGAACAGACCTGCTAGGCGAACATGTGAAACGTAGGATGCTGAAGCATTATTTTCCACTCCAATAGAGATTTCATAAATCCATTTCCATTGTACATACCATTCCTTTACATTCAGGTTGTGTGCAAGTGTTATTGGTCAAATGGTTGAAGCCTGCGGAAAAGGCCCTGAGCCACTGACCAGTGCCACCAAGTTCTCAAAATAAAAACAAATCAGATATAAAAAATAAGCAATGGAGTAAACCTTTACAAACATCAGGAAATAGGTTCTTGGAACCTCGCACAGAGAGCACCATCCCCAGGTGGAGCCACTGTTATAACCCTATGATTCATAGGATCAACTGGTGACTGGAAAATTTTCACTCTTGGTGTAATTTGGTTGTAAATAATATTTCATTCTGCAAATTATTTTCAAAAGAAAAGAAAAAAGATGAAAAGAAAAGAAAAAAGATGAAAAGAAAAGAAAACGATTTAAAAAGAAAAAGATTTAAAAAGAAAAGAAAAAAGAAAAGAGGGCATAAAAGAAAAGGATAAGGCCCCATGCAATAATAATGACTTGATCCATACAGTTTAATCATGGTTTAGTATTTTTGAAATTATGTTGATAGGATTAGTGAATAAGGCTTGGCTAAACTATTTAAACTTAGCCAAGTAGATAGGTTGGCTAGTAAATAAATTTGATCAAACTGTCTAAACTTTATTAAATAGCCCCAGGGTAGAGTATATTCATAGCCCAACAATCTAATCTGGGATAAATGTGTTAGGTAGGTAGGATATAACCTAGGTTAGTTGTTTTTATTTCAATAAAATAAGCCTAATGATTGTCAAGATTCTTTGTTTTGACCTATGAATGATGTTTTCTAACCCCTTGGTGACCAAAATAAGAAGGAATGGCGCTAAAACCCACAAAATACGAGCTATCCTAAGTTTTTACAAAGTAATATGTTGCGCGCTCCATGATTAAAGGGTGCGTTGAGATCAATGGCCGAGCATGCAGCGCTCAAATCTACGACCGACAATAAATTCTGGACCCTCCCCCCCAGACCGTTCTACCTTTAACGACGGTGTGGGGGGGGGGGGTCCGATATGGTGGTTTTTCCTGGCGGGCCCCATCCTAACGTGGAGAAAATTCGTTACATCGGACCCCCCTTGCTCTAAACCATTTACTGCCTACCCCCCCTTCGACATACCACCATACCAGCTTCCCTATACCACTGTCACCTCATGACATCACACTCCACTACCCCGCTGTCTCGTGATGTCACACTCCACTACCTCCCCTTACAATCCTTGTCCCATCACTTCACCGGCATATTCTACCCACTTAACTGTCATACGTCAGATCCCTTTTTTCACCTGCCCTCCAATTACCACCTTCCACATCATCCTGGCACACCCGTTACCCGTCCTTTGTTTTCCACCTCATACCCAGTTATTTGTTGGCTAATTAATACAGGATAACATATCCGATAGCTTGTTGACTTGTTCCCCATGCCCAACGGATACCTGTTTGAGCAAATTAAATCATTTTTCCACCATTATCGCACTATTCACATTTTATCTACATACCAGAAACTCTTTTCACCCGCCATTGTCAGCCAGTAACCGAAATAAATTCAATCGCCCGCTAACATTTTTTGTTTAAGTTGCAGGTACCAATTGAGTTGATGGTGCCAAAGTCTAAGAAATTAGAGGTCGAGGAAAATCCATTCCTCCCGCCTCCTATCGATCTCGACCGGATCCTGCTAGCTGATAAAGACTACCTGATCTCAGAGACCAGGTGAGAATTTGATTTTGTCGTATTGCGTTCATGGTTTAGGGACACCTTCCTAGATCAAAGTGATAAGATTGGACTCTGGGAGTCCAATCTCCCATTGTATCTCTTTCCCCAAATTCACCATTTTCCCGAATTCACCCTCAAGTGCCAAGTGTATTATCTCCCCAATCAGAGAACCATTGTTTCATCTTTTGGAGAGACCCTCTTCACTGTCACACCCGAGGCCATTGACCATATGATGAAAATCCCCAAAGCTGAATCCCGCTCTCCTTTCACCCTTGAATTTCTAACTGAAATGTAATAGAATCGCTCTTTTCCCCATGTTATCACCCCATAAATTATGGGAATCAACTGGTGACTGGGATATTATCTGTCTCTAGTGTTTGTGTTGACAAATTATTTTTCATTCTGCAAATAATTTGAAAAAAAAAAAAAAGGAAAAAGAAAAAGAAAAAAGAAAAAGAAAAGAAAAAGAGAGCATAAAAGAATTGAAATAAAGCCCCATGCAATAATGGTAATGTTATCACTGAAATTTCGTCCACACAGGGCGACAAGAACTCCGCATCATCAACACAACAATGAAGTCATTCATGGCACAGAATGAAGTTTACAGCATTCCAGAAGGGTCAAAAACTATACAAAAATTGAAAAGCACTTCACATTAGTAAGGTGCGCGCGTATGCGCGGGATAAGAACGTGTTGTGCGCGCCTAAGCGCCCGACGCGCGACTGTCCACATAAAAAGCCGTGCATCTGCTAATATGGTGCATTAAATGCTTAAGTCGGCCTCCCGATCGCCAATGGACCTTCCACCGAGATGATTTGACATCTAGATCAGGGTCGGTTCTGCAAATTCGGCGAATTAATGGCTTAAGTGAACCCTAAACA